>OMPJ01020897.1:13139-86257 GCA_900312935.1 Carapus acus
TTAATGTGGTGCATGTTAGTGTGCTTACATAACAAAATGTGTATATGTGTCCATGTGTCCAGTCAGATTTCAGAGAACTGTGGGATTGTGTGTGTGTGTGTGTGTGTGTGTGTGTGTGTGTGTGTGTGTGTGTGCGTGTGTGTAAGCAGGAAGAAGTATGCCCGTTTCTGTGTCCATTCATTGGATTGAGGGTGCAAGGCTCCTGCTTGGATTCTATGTGTGTGTTTTATGTGTTCTCTCCACTCAGTGGGGGGCAGAACCATCCTGGCCTCCGAGCCTCCACCCACTCATCCATCGCACATCTTGTCTAATTAAACATCGTTAACATTCATCCCAAGGTCTTATGCAGATGAGCGCAGAGGGAACATGGTGCACTGCGCATTAAGAAAACAACTTGGGGGGAGGGGGGGCAGAGGGGTGAACTCGGAGATGAGATTGCTGGTATCTGGATTGAGACATGTCTGGATATCTCCGATTTGACCTCATTCATCAATTAATTACCTCCATTAGCAGGAGGTGATGTGGAACCAAAGCTGAAATCAGCACTCCATAGCATCACCACGAGCGATGTGTTGATGGCGTGTGCCTGGCATGCGTGTGCAACAGACAGGTATCCGTTAAACAAGGAGCAAGGTATACATTATGTGTGTGTGTATACTAATGACCACAAAGGTAAGACAGATAGACCTACACACAGCCCCCCAGCCACAGCGCTGCCATCGCTGTCTCCCAAACGACGTCGCGATCACAGCTCAGCCCTGTCATGTGTCTGTCACTCCGTCAATCCTTGCGCACACAATATCATGTGCCTGCCCACAGTGCGGGCGCTGCAACACCTGAGACTGGATTGTCTAGTCCAGGAAAAAGCTGAAGAAGAGATCTTTTTCCCTTTGCAGATTGCAGGCACTTGTTTGGTCAAATACTCCTCTCTGAAGTATGAGAGTGGAGTAATTTGAAACAAAGGTGGGGTTTTTTTCCCCCCCTTTTTTCCCGCAGGCGCACTAAACCTGAATCAGCAGCGCGGACAATTTCAGTAAAGTAACCTGATGTGCGAGGAATGTATAACAATAAAGACGAATGTGAGGCCACGTGGGATGGCATCAGAAGTTGCAGAAATTAGGGAGAGTTTTATATGTCAGCAACCTCTGGGATGTTTTATTTTCTTTGATAGCTATTTTTCACCAACTGAAGGCGCAATGTGCCACAGAGCTATTCACATGCAACATAAAAGCCATAAAGCTGACATTAGCTCTGCATAGTGCGCAAACATTTCAGCAGAACATAGACTGGGTGGGCAGGCACATTTGTCTGAGATGCGACATGGTCTGTTTACTGGGCTGGGCATGAATGGCACCTTGCAGTACTTAATTCCAGAGACTAAATGGGTTTTAAGAGGCTGTAAGGCTATGGTGGCGGTAATGTTTGCAGCGAGTGGTTGCCAGGCCAGTGGGCAGGGTGTGGCGGTGAGACCGTGAGTTATGTGCATAGTGCACAAACTCATATTTCTTTGGCCAGGCTAACGGTTCGCCACGCATGGCAGCACATTGCGCTTCCCAAGATGCTGTTTGCGACCGTCTCCAGAGAAAGGAGCCAGCTTTCAGGGGCTCACCTTGGTATGGCTACAGTTTCGCAGCATAAAACACTGATCATGCAACCATTTTAACGATGACAGAACAGGGAGACAGGATAAACATGCTCCCGGCATGCAGTCTGGACACATAACACACAGTCCAAACACCACACGCTTCGTTATGGGGAACCAGTTTCAAATAAGCATGGCTGAAAAAAACAATGGCTATTGAATCACTTTCAGGAATGAGCAGCCTCTGTTTGTGTCTTTGAGCAACATGTTAGTCTGGACTAGCCCTGCTTTCCTCTTTACTGAGTGAAAATCTCTCATGCACACGTCTCCAAAGATGTTGTACCTCGCAGTAGGAGCAGGGGGCGCTGTGTAGACAACCAAATACTGGCAGAGAGGCCAAGCGGGCTGGCTCAGGAAACGATGATGAAGTGCAGCATTAGTGCAGTGATTAACTCCTTCTTCCACTCTTCCTCCTTTCGTTCAGTCCCATTTCCTCCCACCGAGGTAAGGGAGGGGGGGGCTGTGATCAGTGTGTACAAGAATCCCCTGACATGCAGTCCATCTGTGTGTGTGTGTGTGTGTGTGTGTGAGATGGCATGTGAGCACGCTTCCCTCACTAAAATGCCATCAACATTGCAAGTCTGTTCTTCAAACAAACAACACGACCGTTGTGAAACAATAATTGTCAAATTGAAACAATGTCTCAGTGACATGCAGAGTCTGGAAAAATCTAACGCCCATGTATACACTTTCTTAAACATACACAAAATATCAGTTACCTAAAGAATGTGGTCCTTCCCTCCTCTAAAAACGCAAAATGCTCCATAAACTATTGCTTACAGGGCATGTAAGGTTGGATAGAAAATAACCAAAATGACACGACATATTACATTATAACTGTACAGAGTAACAACATTAGGCTAAAATAAAACTTAAAATTCTGCTGAGCAAAATACCGTACACTTTAACATTTGATAAACTTAACGGCCATTGAGGCAGATTCAAGATTTGGAAATGGGAACTGAAATGAAAAATCTGAGAAGTGTGTCTTCCAGTGATTCATTGTTCTCTCTCTTTAAATGCCTTTGAGGAATCTACTTTCTATGTGCGCTATCTAGGGAATGCTGCTATGCAGGACTAGTTAGCTGTCCCATATTTGGAACATGAACACACACGGTGATGCTGCGTGTTCACAGTTGTCCTAGTGTGCAGTGATATCAACCATGGACATTTGTGAATAGAAAAGATGTTTTCTTTTTTATCAATATCTTTTGTCATGGTTGAGTTTCACATCAATGGCAAGACAAGAGTGTGTATTAGACAAAATGAACTAACAAGGCCAGGCCTGATTCAAAAGGGTAACAAAATCAAAAAATGGAGTTCGGCACCGCAGCCTGTGTTTTCCCCGATTTGGAGGACACCGCCAGTGAATGCATCGTAGCCCTCACTATCCCACAGTCCATTGCCCAGCGGTCAGTTATTTAATGGTGCATTCAGGCGGTCCTCGTCAACTTGTCAAGTTGGGAAATTTTACATGACCAATCAAATTTAACAGGTATTTGTGTTCAGGTAGTCATCAATCAAAATACCCAGCTCTATCTCCATGGCTGATGAAAAGTGCCACTGAAAGATGCCCGATAAAGATGCAGCTTGTTAATAGTGTGAATATGCTGTAAAATGCGAGGTGGTGACCTGTCGCGCTGTCTGCCGGTTATCACCTGTGTCGCTTAAATCGAATGTGATAGCAAAGCAACCCTGTTTCTGGGCAGTGGGGAGAAGTCTCATGTTATTTGTGGGTGTAGTACCTGTATACTGTATATTTCTGGCTGATTTTGAACAGACTCTCTCTGAGAGGGTGGGGTCACGCTGACTCTGTTGACATTTGCATTGGCCCCGTCTTATTAGGTCAACTAAATCCCATCGTCCCTGTGAGGTTTTGGCCCATGAAGTGGAACAAGTTCTTCAATTTGCTGGATGCCACTATTTCTCTTCTTTAGTGGATCAACTGATTCGGTCAGCGAGCAGCACAGCAGTTGCTCATCACCTCATCAGTGTCTTTGGTCCGTAGGTGAGCTCATTCCTTGTGCTGTTGTTCTTGTCTGATCCTCTCACCCATCTTGATTTTTTTTGATTGCCTGTGTGTGGTGTCTTGAATCTGTGGCTCAAGTGATTTGGTTGTTTTGTCCTGCGAGGCTGAGCTGGTTTGATTTTGCTGAGTGATTGTAAACCTGCCTGACCTGTGAAGTCTATTTTAACTTTTACATGCTTCATCTCAGGAGATTGTTTTCCGGTCCCAGTTCTGTCATCGGTTGTTACAAAGTGATGCTGCATTAGAAATTACTGCATCGCAACAAGTATAAGCCTATTTAAACTCCGGAATACAAGACAGAATGTGAAACAAATTAATATGTTTAGTTTTGCATTCTTGCCATATCGACTGGAGGCCGGGCGACAACAGAAAACGGTGCTGAAAGAGCGGCACCCCTGTCGCACAGAGGGTATTCTGTGATCACACTGTTGTCCCTCACACTTTGCCATTCACAGGCACAGGTGCACAAAAAGAGCCTCACACCACTGGAAACCAGCGGGGAGGCAAAAAAAAGCGACATGAGTCAGACTTTGTTATTACCAAGTCTGCGGAAGCTGACTCCTCCAGACGACAATAATAGCAGCTCATATTCTGCAGTGTGAATGGATTTCGCCCTTGTTACCAATAATGGCAGATTTGATTGTAATGAAGGTGTTCATTTGTGAAACTTCAGACGCAGTCATTTTGTTATTCAGCGGGGAAATGGTCCTAACATTACCAGTAAGTGTATTCTTTGTGGACCTCGAGAGGTGTCACTGGTTTGGGTTTTCACTGGGATATTTAGGGTCATCGCTGATGCCCTGAGCCCCAACACGCAAGCACGGCACATGTCTCACAACAGCCAGAAAGCCCTCAGATACATCTTTGATATGCAGATACAGCGCCGTGCCCCATGGACGACACATTACGTGCACGTCTTGCTAAGCATTCAGCTGCATTGGGTTGAGACGTATGGCCAAAATAAACTCCCTCTCTTTCACTCCGACACAATTTCAATCTCCTTATCATTTCGGGACTGCTGTTGCTGTTTTCCTACAAAGAGGATAACGTCCACGGACCTGAGGCATTCTTTCACGAAGATGGGACTGGCAGTCAGCCTTAATAACCATAGCTTTCGCAACATTTAGAGGATTCTGTCGACTTTCACCTGTTATAACCATCTTTATCGAGGCGCTTTCAAAAAGGCCAATTCTCACAAAGGGATGTGTGTCTCTGCTTCTCTCCATCTCTCTTTTGTGCAGATATAAATTCTCAACAATTACATGCCAAGACTAGTAGCCCCCCCACCAACCCCTCCAGAGTAGAAATTACTGCTGTCTCTTCTCCTCTCTCTTGTCCTGGCATCGCTCATCTATTATTCAGTTTTTAATTTGGCTATTTGAGCTTTGTTCCCTTGTTTGGCGACAAGTAAGCCAGTGCTTAACAGGCACCTTTTCCAGTACACAACAGCTGAAACCATTCTGGAATTGATCATTAGCAGAGACTATTGATGTAACCACCATTCCTTCAAATCATTACCGCTCTTGTGCAAAAACGCCTCTTGACTTGACATCAGAAACTTCTACATTTGGGCAGTGTACACAAATATGAATGAAAAAATAGAGGGGCAGTTTAGGCACAACCACATTTTCATTATGGCCGTTTTTGAGGTCTTTTGTGTCAACAACAAAAGTTTCTAAATTGCAGTCGGCTTTTACCCACGGTGCCAAGGCACTGCCGGCCATTGCAGCATGGAGATGGGCCTATCTGACTGATCTTCAGACTCCTATAATCATATGCTATTGTGCTAAAGTGAGAAGAAAAGCACAGCTCTTTACAGGGATCTATGGCTCATTGTATCTTATGTGTCACGCGAGCCAAGGATCAATAGCACTCAATACTCTATTAATAGGCAAGTTGTGGCTCTGTTCAGACTAAAGCACCCGCCTGTCCACCAGGCCACGCCGTGAAAAGAAGAGGCTGCAATAGAAACCGATCCCTGCTTTTCTGTTAACAGTGAAAGCCTCTTAATCATCTCAGTTTCCCATTGACTTACCCCTCCATGCTTCTTGCTCTGACCAAGGGGCCGTCTTAAGGGGGGAAGAGTAAATCGACCCCTGACTCTCCCCGAGCCGCGGAAGCGATGACTCTGTTTATTGAGGAGTTTGGAAGGGGTCAGTGAGGTTTCCTCTTGCAATACTGCAATTTGTCCAAGACAAACATCTTTCACTAGGACTGCACTTACTGGTAAATAATAAAAGTCATGTAGTTAAAACTGATTGTTTTATAAAACTCAAAACGAACTATTCTCAGCCAACACTAATCCCAAAATAACAGAGCAAGTGCAAGACTTCATAGTAAGCGTAGGCAATCTGCTTGGTAAACCATGGGATGTTGGTAGACACAGTAACCAAAACCAGACTCCAGCTGCTCACCCGTGCAGATAGCCGAAGGACACCTGAGTAATACGAAACAAATATTGCTATTGATCAGCAATCTTTAATTTCCCACCCATGTCTAATAAAGCTGAATACCAAACAGAGCTTCAGGCAGTCCTCGACTTACCATGTTGCAAAGATTACCGCATCAATTCTAGTCAAGGGATGTCAATTAATGAATTCTTGGTGTTTGCTGAGGCTTTTTTTGGATACTATTTTGGATAGTGCTTCAGGAAATTCTGCTCAATGATATGTGCTTATGTTGTGTTTATTTTTATCCTGAATAACTGCAATGAAGAGAATAAATGTTTAGGACCTGCTTCTGTATCTCAAGACCATACATTAGAGTCTTTGCCTATGTAGGCCAGAATGACATAGAACGACAGGACCAAAGACCCCTGATTAGGTGGTTGTGTTGTTTTTTTTCTCCCTTTGCACGATTACCCCAACAGTTCCGCTACCACCTTAGGCTCAGCCAGTAGGGGATGTAACTAGGAAGGGGAGGTGGTCAGCATCACATGATCTCCCCACGGTACTTGAACACCACCCCCCTTTGTCGGGACGGGGGCTGTCACATTCGTCTCTGTCACGGCATGGCGTGCCACCCATTCATCAGGGCTGCCAGCGATGGCATCCCTTCCCTCTGTGTGCCCGGAGACTGGGCACGTCTGGGCCTGACTGCATCCCAGATACACACGGAGAGCAACACACAGACACTCTGATGGATTTATTTATTAGGCCTTCCATTACCCAGGGGGCCAATGGTGAATCGCAATGCACAGTGTCACGCCAATGCACCGCTTTGCCATTGCCCTCGTAAAGATGCTTCCAGAGGACGTGATAATCTTCTGGACGGTGCTTCTGCTGATTGTAGAAACGACTAAGATAGCCAAAATTAATAAACACTGAAGCTATGTGACAAACACAAAATACAGTGTATTATAAATACAGTGTGTGGCAGTGGAAAAAAAAAATCTTCTAACAGCATGTGAATAGCATTATCCCATCTCTGCAGTTTGCCTCCGCAAAAACACTTTTCGCTTATAGATAAATGCTTCTTTCCAATTGTTGTAAGGCTAATTCTGAGCAGACTGCCTGTGACTTTATGAACTTTGTTTTAAAATAGTCTGCTCAGAATCTGTTCATTTATGTGTGACAGCCAGAAAATTCCAAAGCAATCGGAGAGAACCCAACCACCAAGCAGAAGTGCGAGGACAGAGTTCAATACTGCCTGCAAAACTTAGTATTATTGATCGGCTGGGATGGTAAATTCAATATGGTCTAAAGAAGTTAGAATTGTGGATCTACAAGCCAAGCAATTCAATAGTCTTCATCCCATGCAATGGTGAGAATGTGGGCACTGTCTGATTCAATCCTAAGACCTGTGGAGAAGGCTAGAAGGAATGGAAAAGCCAACAAATGCAATATGCTGCAGCTTCAGAGAGGATCTTTGGAGTCAACAAATTCAATAGATTCACTTTATCCCCTCATATGTTCTGGCAACTAGATTTAGAGCACGAGGTTCCCCCTCTGCAGCATCCTGGGGCTGCGAAGTTTACCCTAAATAAACTGGTGTCTTTATTGCATCTTTGTTCAGGTCTAAGCCAAGCCGCGGTTTAATTATGACAAATCCTCAGCATGTGTTCTCCACGTCTGCCAGTAATGAGGGATCATTTGAAAAGAAAATTGGTGTAATCAGCTTCTGTCAACAACAATGCCAGAGTGAGCAGACTTTTTTTCTCTGGTTATTTCTTATAATATCTTTCTCTTAAGCAGTCTGTGCTTCCATCCAGGGAGAAAACAAGAAGGTGGGCAGAGCTGAATCGGTGATAACACGGCTTTGTTCCAGTGAGAAGAGAGATGTTCACTTGACATTCACAACCGAAATCCCGTATCATCCAATCCCGTGAGACCATGTCCGACTTACACGCAGTGACAATAGTGACAAGGCTCACGTCTCGCACTGGACATTTACAATCAAGGCCAAACGAAGTGACGCATAAATTAGCCACAGATAACAAAAACTGGTGCACAGGGGACGGAGGAAAGAATGTGGAGAACAACTCTCGGGAGGACGCGATACATTCCCTTTCAATTACGACTTTCAGCAATCCCAAAGCCTTTCTTTAATATTACCCTTAAATAAAAGAACTCATTTGAATATATTTACTCACTCCAAAGAGAGGAGAAGAGACCATTTACAGAAACAGAGAGGAAGGCGGAGAGGTAAACAACTGCCAGCAACCAGGTTTGTTTCAGCGATGCCAAATGACAAAAAAGGAATCTTGCAAGGGCATTACAATATGTGACGGGAGGAGGCACAGGCACGCAAAGCACACTTAAATACAAATTTAGCTCTTAGAATCCTGAATAAAACAGACACCAGTTGTAATCCAGCACTACGCTGCACTGCCAGGCAGCTAATAAAAATAGGCTGGTGGCAGATCAAGTCTGCGATTCAAATACATTCAAAGTCTTTCCTCGCTGAATGCCCTCAACTCTGTTTGCACACGGCCACATCTCTCCATATCCTTTCCCTCTCTCTCTCTCGCTGCACATCTTTCCCATTTCGTTGTTCTCCAGATTCTGTCTTCTCTATCACCACAGCTCCGAATCTTCTCTCTCACAATATCACTGCAAAATCTATTTGGAGCCGCCGCTGGGGGCAATTGCGCAGAAATGGGTTTGTCCACCCCTTGAAAACTCTGTCATAAAAATACAAGGATTCAGCACAACAACAACTGGTTAAATATCCACATGCTTGACCACCAGAAGCCAGCAGGTGTCGTCAGGTAGGGCAACTGTTGACCGGCAATAACAGCCAGCCATGCGGCTGCTTCCACTTTGATTTAACAGTGTGTGGCCCCCACAGAGAAAAAAAACACCGTTGTCTATCTGGGGATGCAATGTGTGTTGCACAGGCCATTACTGAAACAACCAGGGATGCCCAGCACCTACAAATGGACTGCTGTTGCAATAACAATGCATCAGAATCAACAGCAGCCATAGGTCCAACAAGGACACCATCAAAGACTCCTTTTGACAAATCAAGTAGTAGGAACTGCTCCACGTGACAGCGTGTGCTCCATTTGCTGAAGGACAGATACTATGACTCCAGCTAAAGCCCTCTGAACCTCGAGGAGCACGTTCATCTCCATGACTTTGAATTCATTACCCATCAAAGATAACTCGCCTTTTTCACACACAGAGCTCTATTTGTCTGTGTCGCCGCACAAAGGAGAGGGGCAACTTATTCATGCCAAACATGCCTTCAATTTCAACTTTTGCTCACCCCTTTGAGTACTGTTTTTTAATTAAAGGAGGACTCTTTCTACTCATTTTAAGTAGGACTGTCTCTTTGATACCACTTTCCCTCCTCTCAAAATGGTCACGATAGCGTATCTTTCAATTATAATTTTATTGTGACTACGATCCGGTTGCCATTCAACTCCTCTTTCCTCTCAGAGCTGCTGCATACCTGCAAAATGGAAAAGTGACACATGCATCTGCAAAGAAACGCCTCTGATTTTTACCCATCACACACTGGCAGCAGCAGGGGGACCAACACCTTTTATCTGCAAGCTGGGCGAACATGTCACTGCCTGGAGAGGAGCGCTCGGGGGGTGGGGGGGATGAGGGCGAGGGAGCCCTTGATGAGTGGAACGGGGCTGCATGTGAGGGGGACAGAGCTGACCCAACTCCCTTCGTGCCATACCTCGGCTGCTCCCCTCTTCACATTGACAGGTGGGTAGATTGAGGGCTAAGATTAGCAGCCACTTTCTCACAGAAGGCCAGGGAGATACAGTATTGAGAATGAATGGGACACGTCATGTTGTCAATGCTGTAACCTTGGCAACAGACAGAGCGCTATTTTAGTCCCCCGCTGGCCACCGCGAAGACCGTATCTCCATTGCCTATATCCAGTAACACACATACATGTATAACCACATACAACACCTATGCACACGCAAGCACTTCATCGCTAACCATGTCACACATTTTCAATTATGAAGGCTCCCGATCGATTGCCCAATGCATTTACATTTAAGGCGCGTCAGCAGTGTGGACTTGATAGAAGTAAAATGACAGATAATGGCTGTTTCCCTTGTAGAGTGGGCACAAAGTGAAATCCATTCTTGGACATCCCATTCATGTAATTAAAGCCTAGCTGGATATCGATGCGCGCACAGGAGCCTTGGTGTTAAGAGGTTTCAAACCAAGGTGGTAGGTGTCTCAGGTGTTCATCTGGGCCTTGTAATAATATAACTGCGACATTAACAAGCAGCAACACCAAAGGAAACATCAAGATCAAGAGTTAAAAGCAAACACAATGCTGTTGACGGTTGTCAGATCAGTGTATCAAGGTGACTGAGAACATATCCAAACCAACAGCGATCAAAAACCCGCTGTGATAGATGAGCCTGATATTATTCAGGCTTACATTAATGCAATCACGCTCAGATCACATCTTCCCACTATACTATATTTATACGCACTGACAGGTGTCCAATATCAACAGCATTAAAACTAACTCGCATCTACAATTTAAATTATTGACAAGCCCCTGTGTGATATAGCCCCATACATTATAAACATGACAGGGAAGCGTAGGTTATTTCCATCAAGGGCAAACAGGTATTATCACTTCATGTACTGGGGTAAAATTCCTAATTTGCTTTTTCCTCGTGATTATTGCGCAAAGCTGACAGAAGTCGACACACGGAATTAAAATCTAATCGGCAAACACCAACCTGCCTCCTTCTGATCACCCGTGGGCTATTCATCACTGCCATTACCTCACCACACATTTCTACCCTCCCCGCCCCTCCATCTCTACCGCTGCTGGCCAGCTCTCCTCTCACTCTTTCTCCATTCGACTGACCTCACCTTTCTACCCCCATCCCCACTCCCTCCTTTAATTTACAGCCTCCTGCTCAACTTAGTCCTTGCTCCTTTTCCTCGCACCTTTCCTCCATTCATTTATTTCCTTCCTCCCCAATCTCATTTTTTTCCATCTCCATCTGAGAGTTCATTCACCTTGTTCCGGTCTTTTCTTCCATTACCTGTTTCAAAATGTAATTTTGCCTCACGCTTACGGTGGGCTTGGCAATTGTCATCTGTGTTGTTGCCACCTTGTGCTCTCACTCGATCTGGCTGTGGTGCAGTGGCAGTAATAGACGCTGAACACTTTAGCAACGGCCAAAACAATGTGTACGTACATATATTATCGCTATCTTCAAAACAGGCAAATGCTTCATCAAGCCTGGCTATTATCAAGCAAATTGCAATCAAAATAGCGCTTTGCTTTGTGCCTCTGTTTGCCTGTGCATACCTAATTATTTGCTCCACAGGGGATGAATATGCCTCTTAGTTTTAATTAATAAACAAAATAATAAATGCCAGACTCAGATTGAACCCCAAAGTTCCCGAAAATAGAGCCAAAGAAGGTATTTTTGCAGCTAGCAAGTCTCTAGTTTCTTTCGTTTGACCATCAATAAACCCCTTCCTTTTGTAGTAAAAAGTATGAGTTCAAGTATAAAGTACTTTGAATATCTGTCAATTGAGTCTAAGCATGAAAGTAAAGCAGTTAACTTGAGCAGCATATTTATGGACAATATAACATTAAGAGTCCTTGCATTGAGCCTTGAGGCCAAAATAAACTACCTGGTCCTGGGTGCTTGAACTTAAGTCAACACAAATAGATTTAACCAAGGTTGGCATTAAAAACATGGCTATAGATTATGAAAAGCAGCCTTTGAGATGGTCGGTGGGAAGCAGTCAGTTTACAAACACTGACAAGAATCCCGCCAAAAACGACCCTGTTCTAAAAAACCCTCTTTCTTTTTAGAGACACATTCTTTCCCTGTTTACAGCTAATACGCAGATTAAAATATGACTGTGCACAGGAGCGGTTATTCTTGTGTGCATGCTCCATGAAGATCTCGCTACCACACATGTTTAGTTCTTCTAATTTGGCCCAGGCTCTGTGCACACCCCTGGCAGGAGGCCGGTACTTTGCCTATGAGAAACTGTAAAAAATAGCAACACTTCAGGGCAGTTTAGCTGCAAGCGTTTTCCTTCCCTTTTTTCCCCCTGCCACTGGAAATACTCTGAGACAGGCTGACTGCTGAATCTGGAGGATTAGGGAGCGGGCTCTTTGATCAGAGCTGCATTGGCTCTCTCTCTCTCTCTTTCTCTCTCTCTCTGTCTCTCTCTCTCTGTGTTTCACTTTTTCACCTCATCATATTGTTATGTGCCGCCTGTGTCCTACTCTCACTGCCTCTGTCTTACCCCTTTATCAATACCATTGCAGCATCCTATTTCCACATTCCTCTCCCCTTTCAATAAATGCTGGCCAAATTTTGCGACTGGCAGTCGGGACCTGAGGGTTCCCCTGCAAGAGATGGCAGTGTTACACAGAGGGAAACAAGAGAGACGCAAGAACTGCAAGTGACATTCCATAGGAGAGGACCAGGAAATAAGGACAGCAGAACTAAACGTTTCTGTTCTGATGATACGGGGAATAAGTAATCCCCAACCCGGTTTGGCCTGACTCAGCATCATTTCTCTCTTCCCGTCCAAGAGTCTAATGGAATTGTAACAACATAGTTTAACAACTTTAGAGTTTGGGTAAACTTGCAACACACTTCTTTCTGTTATGACACAGATTTGTTTGCTTTGCTGCCTACGGAGGGGCATGTGTTGTGGGCAGCTGGTCTCCTTTATATGCACTTCAGCTGCGAGTGGGTGGTTGGCTGCAAGGAACAGTGGTGGATCCTGGGACACGGTTGGTAAACTCTTTACTATATCATACTTGTTTTGTGATTTGACTGTTGGATGAAGTATGAAGTAAGACCTCCATCCACTGCTATGTAATTGAGAGGAGCTGTGGAGCCAAGAGCAGCAATACAGACAGCAGCACATCTGTGTGCCAATGAAATATTCAGCAGTAAGACAGCTCGCCGGAGGAGAGAAAGCTACATCTCCTCCACACCTTCTGAAACGTTAATGATTTATCAATAACTCTACCCTCCCACAGACTGCCCGGGATGCAGGGCTCACCATATTAAAAGCACCTGCCTGACATGGGAGGAACCTAACATCAGAAACAGATCAATCCAAGACACGCAGTGGGCAAGAATTGCTCAGACAGCATCTTCAGCGCTGGAGATATAGAGTTAGTCTCTACCCACCCTCCATCTCCACCAAACGCAGCCTTAAGTGATGTAACGTAAGAGCTGTGGCCACACCCACGGTGATGGCAACCAGTGCGGGGAAGTGCGAGACTCAGGCAGGAGAATACTTCAAATGCCATGTTGATCTGTTCTTCAGGTCCAATATCAAAATTGTGTTTGACCTTCATATGATAGTGTGTGCAGATGCCTAAGTAGTGCAGGCTGAGGCGTATAGAAACATTGACTTTACACGTTTCACTCCAACAGAAGGTGAAATTACTCGGTGTGGCGGACCATGGCACAGTGATTATACCGATATCGTCGGTCCAACGAGGTTCCAAACTTCTCATTGCAAAGTTTGACTGCGGCCTGATGATTTAGAAACACTCTCATGATTGGCAGGAATATCCCTTGGCATCAGTGGGTGGTTTGGGGAGGGAAGGTATCGCAGTGAGACGATAAAAATGAGAAGGTAGAGGGTTCGCCGTGAGTGTGAATGTTGAAGTCATAAAACTGGCTGGTAGATTTGTGGGGAGAACAAAGGGAGGGGTGGACACAAAAAGTTCATAACCATGGAGGAAGCCTATTAACCTTGGTTGGTACTTTAAATGTCATTATTTTTAGCTGACACAACAAAAATGCCTATGAGAGCTGTTCTCTTAGCGATGCGCCATGTAAATCACTCTTGCAAAGGGGAAATTACTTCCCCAGGCCGAATGTTATTAATCTAAATTCTTTGGTTAGTCAAATTGTTGCATATAATAAATATGGAGCAGCTCATGATACTTATCTGCTGTGACATTCCATCCTGAAGAAAACATTTTTTCAAGGTTTCGTCTTTATTCAAGTCTGCTGGTGTTCCTGAGAGTGACAGCTCTATTGAACAGCATTATATCTGGGAGCCTAGGACAACCAAGGGGATGAGGGGGCTGTGAGACATGAGGGCACAGTCACTCACTCCCCTTAGGTGCCCCAGTTTCAGAGTGCATGTCCTTCCACTGGCTGCCAACTGCCTATCTGGTTACCAGTATGAAGTACATCATATGTCAGACAAGAGTAATACATTGGACTGAGGACAGGGAAACAAAGGACAGTTGAGAGCTGAAGAGAGTCCCAGAAAGGAGATGAAAGAAGAGAGAGAGAGAGAGAGAGAGAGAAAATACAACTAACCAAATCCTGATTCTATTAATGCAGGGTAAGATGGTAAGGAACAAAGACGGCCTGAGTGACCGACTCTCAGGATATTGAGACACGAAGCAAGTTCGGAGCATTGGTGACAGAGTCCCAGTACATGGTGTGGGTACTGTTATTTCATGAGAATTCCCGACATCTGGCAATAGTGGGAATGTGGCTGTGACCCTGGTTATGGATCCTTAGGGGCATCTAGATGATTTGTATACGTGTGTAGAAACCTGCGCCTGCGCGCGTGTGTGTTGATTATGCAGGTATAATTGTGGGGAGGAGGGGAAAGCAAAGCCTCAAGGTCAGGGTGGTGTGGCTCATCAGCTGTAGCCTCTATCACTTTAATTAACTCCTCAGAGGGGCTCAGGAAAAGGCCCTTGTTAAAAATTCACCACAATAGAGGCGACAACCATTGTATGAGAAGGAAGGGCAACATGCCGGCTGCTAAAAATAACTTCCACGCACAGCACATAACTGCTAAGATGGGCCATTATGTAATTTCACTAGCTAGGAAACTAGACCAACTTCAGCTCACGGTGATGTTCATGTAAGTTAAGCCTGCAACAGAACAAAAAAATGGCAAACACTGCTCTTTGCAGTACTCCTGAATTGTGCTTGGATTCCTCTGCTTTTAGATATATAACTGAAGCAGAAACAGAGCTGTGCTACATTTGTGCAATTCCTCAGAGACAAAGGAGGCAACATGGGCTGCAGCAAGGTAAGCCCTCTGGTGTGTGGAGGACTTTCAGACTCTAGTGGTGTGACGGTGAGGTGAAATGCCAGCTCAGCATAGCTGCTTCACAGGGAGCTTACCCTGTAGATGTGAGGACAGGGTGCAGCGGCTGTTTTGCCAGATTTTAGACAGGGAAGGACAGAAACAGAGGACTGTATGACAAGGAGAGCACCTGGGAGCACAACCGAATTCCGGACACTGGCACATTGGTCGGGGGAGCGGTGTGATTTCGGACAACTACCTTCATAAAGCTACAGGAGGCATGTTGCCCTTACATTGATTGTGAACAATTGTTAAAAATTGTTGACAACTTAATTTACATTGTATAGTGTGTTGTGGAATGTTTGTCACTGAGCTCTCTGCTCAGTGAAGCAATGCAAACTATCCCTGACATTCTTAACCTCTCTCTCTCTCTCTCTTTCTCTCTCTTTCTCGCTCTCTAGTAACTATATAGTCATACTAACACACGCAGCATATAATGTATATATAACATTGCTGCAGTATTGTTTGTATGCGTGTATGTCATTCAACAAGAAAGGGGCCATGTTCGTTATTAAAAACATAGGACAAGTTAATGGATGTCAGCGTAGATGTCAGTAAAGAACAACTGTTACTTTATGGGGCAATTAAGGGGCAGCTGCCACAGCGAGACATGTGGCTGAGGGTGTAGAGGACAGATCTGTATCGCGGTGTTTGTGGATCAATTCGAGAACTTTAATTAGCCATGGGTCAGGCAAGCCAGCACCACAGGTACAGGTAATGCTCATCATTAAGGGGGTTTACAGGTGCCTGGGCCCTAATCTGTCCACCATCTCATTGAAATTAAAGCAGCAAATGGGAAATTGATTTGTAGGACCCATGTCCGTGGCAATATCTCCTTTTGTTTTAAGGACAAGTACAAAGGTTTCCCCTTGTCCAAGCCGCCCTTAAAATGTTTGCCACTGATAAAGAATCTTGGCTGGTAAGATGCTCGATTATGAGGAGAAGATGAGCACTCTGAGCTTCAAGCTGTTTGATGGCAGTGGATCTTCTAAGAATGGTCCCTTGAGAAAAGAAAGACCTTCACCTCTACACCATCATCAGCTGCTGCTGCTGGCGAGGCATATACTGCAGATTCAGGATTAAACCATCGTATAATAGGCTTGGCACTTGCTACAGAATATCCAAGCTTTGACTTGCTGATTGGTGACTGCAATTTAAATGGAGGCATGAGAGAGAAAAGCCTTATGAAACACAGCCCCAATGACTTCCAAAGCAGAGGAAATACAAGGTTTTTCAAAGCCAAGACATGGTGAGAGCTCAGCTGAGAAAAATAGGGAGTGAGTCAGCAGAGCCTTTCAATCGGCTAGACGGTGATGCCATGACCACTGATATCACATGGAATCAAATGGAGTCTAATTCATTTTCCACCCTGCACATCACTTCTCTCAGATCACAGTTTCTGTTGTGCCGTGTTGATGTTTTCCACTTTATGGCAGGATGCTATTTGTCATTCTAATGAACTTCTCTGTGGGAAAAAAAAGATTGCAGGGAACATTTTTCAAGATGTCAGGAAGTAGAGAATGTAAAGTGTGCAACACAGTTAATTCAAGTGGGCCTAGCCTGCAGGCAAACGCCTTGCCAGTGCGCCGGTCTTTAGCGGGAACAATTCCAGCCAAATTGAGGTGGCAAATGTAGAACATTTTAAAACAGCTGTAGGATGCTGTGTCGCAGAGCCTCATTGTTTGGGTCTCATAGACCTTACCGGCAGGAGTTTGTCATTTATTGGCAAATATCTGTTGACAGATTTTGGAGGAGGCAGGGGACAGGTTACAGTTTTTCAACATTCCTGACTTGGTAAAACACCATTACCAGTGTCCAGATTTGCTGGCGGCACAGTGCGCATCCAGCCCTGCACATTAGTGCGCGGAAGTGAGTTGCTCGTCTGTTTTGTGTATGTGATAAATCTACTGGTATGCCATGGCTCTTTTCTCATTTGTTAGGCAGCCATGTGTGAAAATGTTAATGAAGGCCCATATAATCTAGGAAATTCTCACCATTAGAATTTCCCGCACGTAGACAGGCTTTCTGCTTACACACTTACTATTGTGCACATCAATCCTTCCACTGTTGTACTAATAATAGACCTAATTGCCTCAGTCGGCCCACTAGCTCTCTCTCTCTGTTCCTCTACGTATCGCAAAAGAGGAACAGGGTGGGGCTATGACAACAGCATGACATAGTGCAAGGGGAAAATCAAGATATACAGCTTATACACACACACATATGAACTATCTATAACAGGCACATAGAACTGCCGGTGGAATTCTACTGCATGGTGTCCATCATCTACCTCCCTTCCATCATTGTGTCTTATGAAATATTAAGCACCCAGATGCCAAAATATTTGCCAGACCTCAGCCCGGGCTGTATACCTCATCCATTATAAATAGGATGGAAAAAGACCGGGTCTCTTGACTTGATGTCCCCCCTGACCTGAGACACCCACCTTCATTGGCAACGCAATGGGGAGAAGTCTCACTCAGAGCTTGGCAACATCCTCCATAACAATTTCCCCATTATTTTACTCCCCTCTCATTGTGTAGGAAATGCAGAAATATGTAGATAAGATTTAAATTTCCTGCTTGAATTAGTATTCAATGATTCTGAGTGCCTTTTCCCCCTCTTCTCTCTGAGAGATAGAATTGCGTAATTACTTTAAAAGGAGAGGGAGAGGTGAAGGTTTGGCAGTCTTAATCTCTCAGAGTAGAGCCTCTTAAAGGGAATGGTTACAGCGGGGCCAAAACATCCATAAACCTGCAGGGAGCAGCCAAACACATCAGAGCATGTTGGTGCCGCAGTTCCGTATAGCAACACACATGGGCAAAAGCGACTGATGCATCCGCTATTTCCCAAGTCAGCCGGCGAGTCGGCTAAACCACCGTGTGACAGGGAGACACAAGGCCAGACGGATCCAAAGCCATTACACCTACAGTATACCTACACCTAAAAGCACTCTTCAGCATTCTCTCTCTTCATGTGTCTCACTGTCTCTTGTTCTTCAGCTAACACACGCACACATACCCACACGCACACACACCCACGTGCGCGCACACGCACACATTCACACACACACTGGCCAATTTAGCTTTTTGGTATTTAGATCCCCCAATAAAGCCCAGGGTAGAATTATAGGTCGCATGTACTAACCCTTGGGTGTGGAACTCCAATTAAGACGCGTAGAATGAGACGTGTTTCTCCGTGCTGACCGAGCAAGCAAACATGAATTACACACACATGGATGGTGGCACCTTGGTTCCCTGGAGTATTTTCTGATCTATTTGCATAGGTGTTAAATAGCTATGGATAGACAGTATATTATATATTTATTTATTTATTATTTTCTGGATGAGATGTTGCCATTAGACAAATAAATGCACGTCCAGCTGTCTTGTCTACGTTTAAACTGATGGGATACATGGATGGCTGCACCTTGGTTCCCGAAAACTTCCCTCCTGCTGTTTCACCAAGCCTTGTTTCTCATCTATTTGCATACTTGTCTAATAGCCCAACTTCTTTCTCATCCAACTGCTTCCAGATTAAGACTCTAACACTTCAAATTTGGCAGTGATTTTGTTCTATCTGCACATGTGCATTTGTTTGTGTACAGGCCATGACACTCTCACAGTCTGCACAGAACCTGATAAAGACAGATCTGGGAGGCGTGCAGTGGAACCCATCTTCAATTTGTTGAATGAAAAAGCAGAGGGATTAGGTAGGTAGGCAGGTAGGTACGTTATTGGTCGATTGATCTATTGACCAAGGAAACTTACAGCCTTGGCAGCTCAACGAATGGAACGGAGACAAAACTAAGAGAGTTTAGCTAAGAACGAGGAGATGCTCTGAAACACTCAATAATAACAGTATAGTGAGAGTACAACATACCAGACACGATCCATACAAAATATGTGCAATTCCACTACCATATAATATGTCTAGATACAACATACAGCAATAATGTATCGCACTAAGGATCGACAGTGCAGTATATTGTGTAATGCACTGGAAGAGATGTTGCCATTAGACAAATAAATGCACGTCCAACTGTCTTTTCCCTCTAAGTAAATATTTAAACTGATTGGATAGTGTGAAATGTATTGTTGAAGTTGCTGTAGGATGGAACTGGTCAAAATAATGAAGAGATAAAGTAGCCTAGCATATCACATGAGCGGCTAAGCAGCATAAAAGGAGGAGCAACTTCACTCAACATTCCTATAATCAAAGTCACTGAGCTCAGAACTTGATGAACAAGTCCAAAAGGCCCTTTGTCCGTGTCCGAGTCACACCATTTATTGAAAGGTTAATTACATTGTGTAGTAATAAAAGGCAAGATTTGGAGCTTTGATTGACATAAATAGAGGTGATTCCCCTTCCAGATCAAGGTTTGCCACCATGTCCATCTTCACTGTCAGGTCAGTTTCAGACAGTTGTGATTTATTATTAATGACATTCAGTGCACTTCCTGTGACATTCCTTTTATTGGGTCTCGTGCCTTTATGTGGCCCATCTAGAAGAGACGCTTGTCCGCCCATGGCCCACTTTATGGCCCGTGAGGGAATAAATTTTCCAATGTCACAGCCACAGCCAACAACAACTTATTTGATGCTTAAGATCAAATGATTCATTCCACGAGTGTGCATGAGAATTTACTTTTTCGCAACACCAACTCTGGCACTTTTTCCTCCCCACACTGTGAGAACTGTCTGTCCACATAGTATCGGGCCTGACGATTTCAGGGACAAAGTGTTGACGTAGCTGTTTGCTAACTGTTGTGAGGAAAGAGTGGAGGATGGATAGGGCAGATGAAAGTTTAAAAACTGAAGAATGCGAGTGGGCTGTGAAAACTTCACGAGCAACAGAGGCCAAATGGTGAACGCTGATTTGTATTCACTCCTACAATTTTTCCTGCAGCGGCATTAGGGCTGGGAGATTCTCGAATTTTGGAAAAGGCATGTGCATTAGATGCTGCTGTAGAGCGGTCTCGTTTGTATAACAGGGAGGCCAAAGCTCCAGTTGCTCAGCAGGTTTTTGAAGACAGCCTTGGAAGCACATGCCA
Organism: Carapus acus; assembly: GCA_900312935.1. Classification (NCBI taxonomy): domain Eukaryota; kingdom Metazoa; phylum Chordata; class Actinopteri; order Ophidiiformes; family Carapidae; genus Carapus; species Carapus acus. The sequence continues at coordinate 33,413 of OMPJ01020897.1, forward strand.
GGCCTGAAGGTCAGCCTGCCTCCTCATCAGCCTTTTTGTGCCGTCCACACAGTGCATTGAGCAGTTGGAGGCTGGAGGCATGGGGTGCGGGGCGCCTCGTCATTGACCACCACTCCCTGCCTAATTACCTCTCTGTCCCAGCCCTGTGCTCAACCAGCCCTCTCCGGTAAGTAATGCCGGAATGCTGAGATGGCTGACAGGCTGAACTCATTAGATCCTACGCAGTTCTTCTAACTAAACCAACACGGTGACACCGTCAAACAGGAGAGGGAAAACGCTAAAAGGAATACACCACACAAGGACACGTATAAGCGTTTGCCTCAATCAGATTACCCATTAGAGGCCACAGCAATACTTGAACAACCATATGTAATTAAAAAATGGGTTATGAGACACGATGTATGACGACAGAGATCCAGTTGAGCTACTGCGTACTGCGATGTTTGAGTCTGCCTCTTCTCTAAAGCAGCATTGAGCAAACGCACACGCTCATGCGCACACACGCACGCACGTGCACACACACACACACACACACTTGCCTCCACGTAACAACTCCGAACGGCCTTTGATTCCATGCCAATGTCAGCAAAGTTTCCCTGTCAGAGTCTTCCCGTCTTTACTTGGGGGGTCTTTATTTGTTTCCCTGCGTCGTAAACTCTGTTCTCTTTTATCTAAATCTTTTATGACTACCCTTTTCTCATCCCAAACCTCCCTGGAAAAACAGGCATCGAGAGGAGGACGGGGAAGGAGAGATGTCAGAAAGAGACGATGAGTGGACGGGGGTGGGAGGAAAATGAAGGTCTGAAAATGGCTGGTGCATGTGGAGGGAAGGAGATAAAAAGAAATTCCTCGACCGTGATGGTGCGGAAAGGACAGAAAATAGCTGCACAAAACAGAAAAAGGACAGAATGCATGTCCACTAATATGACAGTACAGCGAGATGCCACAGGGAGGTGCTAAGACAGAGCGAGCTGTGACAGTAAAAAAAGTGGGCTAACCAGCAAACTGGTCGAACCAGCGGCGCTGCTCTGCTCATCAAGCTGTGTGCCGCTCCACAGCGTAACCCCTTTTCTCCTGAAGATGAAAACTGTATAGCTGACAGTACAGCGTGGTTGTATAAAAACTTTCGCAATCACTTCAAGAGGAAACGGCGGTAGGACTTCCATAGAGACCTTGTTTTATATCTTTGGATATCACCACCAAAGGTTGTTAGATTTAACTACTTTCATGCAGATTTGTAATTAAGATTCTTTCTCTCATCAAGCTTGTTTGCTTATCCATTCACGTTTTCCGTGCTCCGTTGTCTTGGAGAAGTCCAGATTGTGCAATAAATAGAACGAATATGAGCGAGAGAAAGAAAGAAAAAAGGGTACTACAATGGGGAAATGATTTGCAGAAAACTAAATGTGGGAGTGCTTGCGGGTCACATTTGCACGTTTATCTTCTCTCTCTCATGTATTTAACGGTGTGAGTTATCTGTTTGCTGGTTTGCTGGTTTATCTATTTAGCTACTGTACTCCAGGGTGCTGACATGGAACAAAAAGAGGTGATTTGATTTCTGTCTCTGTTACACCGGTGTGCTCTCTGGGCTGTCCCTTATGATTTCGTCCTTACAGCGACTGCGGGATGAGAGCCGATGTATTAGTCAACATGTTGACAATGCAGCGCACAGTCTGGCAGCTCCCATTGGTCTGCATCATAGCTTACCCGAAAATGTACTCCATTTGGAGTGTTGTCCATGTCTAACCTTACTTTTACAGGATCATCATTGGGTGGTCACTGTCACATGGATTCAATCCTCAATTTGTGTCCGTGAGTTTGACCTTGACCGAGCTGTTACATTCTTAAGTGCAGCTGCAGTGGGCTTTCACTGTCAGGTCTGCTCTCGAAAATAAGCTGGGAAATCTGCCTTTAGACAAGCCCCATGGGTTGGTCTGGCCCTTCCATGAACTATGGTTAGCCTGTGAGGAGTAAGTGCAGTATTTGTGGGGGAGGCCAGATTCTCCACATCTTCACTCCAGAGCCACCACACTCTCCTCTGTTTCTGCATTTCACCAACCCCTACGTATTTTGACTGTGACCTTTTTGGCGGCTTGCTGCGCGGCATTTGTCTTCCCTTAACTGCTGACTGCTTTCGCTTTCAGGCCCTTTGAGTGCAGTACTGCCTCTGACGTCTACAAGTGAAATGAATGAAAACCACAGGTACATGGCTTAATACGTAGATTTACTGGAACAGACGACTGCACGTGATGAGGTGTTATCAAGAATAATCAAGGATCTGCTGCTGCAGATATTGAAGAATACAAACAAGGAGAATAATGTGGGCATGAAGCAAAAGGCTTGCTCAGTGATGTGACTGAGAATTGATTCATCCCTACTGACTCAACAAACCCCATGTACTCTGAACAAATGGATAGAAGTACGAGTGGTATCATTTGTAGAAATCCATTGATCCACTCCTAAGAACAGAAACTGTTTTTGAGAAGCGAAAACATTTCACATTTACATGTCAAAGCTGCTCAAGAAACAAGGCCGCTTCCACAGCAGCCATTATGCAGAGAGATGAGGTAAACTTTTTGGGGCGAAGACTGTTCGTTCTCTCCCATGTCCTAATACTCTGTAAATTGGATTTCAACTCCCAAATAGACTATTGAATTAACCACTGAAATAATGTGACAGTACACCATAATACAGTGATTTCGCAAATAATTGTTCGACTGAGTCAACATTGGGAAAAAGGGAACATCTCTGTTTTCTTTCATCCTTTACTCTGATCGGCCTCTCTGCCTTCCTCTATCCTAGGAGGAGGAGGAGTTAAAAACCTTGAAGCTTTGTGAGTATTAAGTGTACTTAGAATAAAATGTAGATTAGTAAATGGCTATCTCCTATGAAAGCAGACATCTGATATGATGAAGTTATCTCTTGATCAGTTGATACGGGCATTTCATTATTTGAAGCTGCCATACCTTTATCCTAATTTCCTAATTTCTTTTGCTGTTTATCATGCTTGTTTTATGATTGTCATTTTTAAATTGTATTTATCTGACAATTAAATTGATGGTATTAAATCTCCTGTAAACATCAATGGTGCTGCTGACATTATGGAAGCCAAATAAAAAGTGGTACGAAGTGTTTGTGGTACGAGGCTTCACCAGATGCCAATCAAGCAGTTTGAAAGACAGCGCTGGGATACGATGGAATTCTACGTGAGGCCAAGGGTATTCTCCAAAGGCAATTGCAACCCAGCGATACCCTGAACAGTGAGCCAAAATAAAACACAATCAATTCAAACAACAACACCACTGTGACGGGGCCCCCATCCGGAGACTTCAAGCGTTCTAGAATGCAGCAGTGAAAGCAGGGCCTCACGCCTCCCATCGCCTTCTTTCGTCTCTGAGCACCTCTGTTCACATGAAGCCGTGCTTCCTCCCATCATAAATCTGTATAAATCCACAAACCACTGTCTGGCATGCTCCATCTGTCTCCCTCACTCATGTACTGCTACAGAAAACCTCTCTGCAACCTGGCCTGCCAGCAGGCTGTCCTCCAGGCTCACTTTAAAAAATGAAAAGTGGAAAAGGTACAATAGTTGAAAAGACCAACATCTACAATGTACCACTGTTACTCATCTGGTGAAACATACACAGGCAGAACTGCTAAAGCCCTAATTTATATTTACTCATCCATAATGAAATGTGACAAAGCAAACTGGGTGGATAAGTAGCAGGTCCGATTTTCAAAATGTAGCTGAGCAGATTTCACGGGTAAAATAAACAGAAAGCTTCTCTCATTTGTCTGTTTATTTTTTTAGCATTCTAAGACAACAAAAAAGCTATTAAAGAAATCTGTTTGTTACTCTGATATACAGCAGGCAATTTAACCACTAATGCATTAGTGTCATTGATTCCAGTATTGCACTATTTGTGATGTTGTTCGCTTTAACAAGACATTAAGTGTGTGGAAAAATGTTGGTTTGGTTTTTTGGGTGAGAGTTTGTAAGGAAATTCAGCTTTAGACCAAAAAGACAATGGCAGAGACCAGCAGCTGGCAACAGGAGGAGCTCGATATTTTGATATGCACCAACACGAGACACATAAGGGGAAGTTCCCAGCAGCCATGTTGTTCTGCAGAAACACACTCTCAGGCGCACATCAACAAACAGAGACACATGCCCACACAGACAAATATTGTCTCCAAACGCTGTAGCCCAGCCTTCCAGACTGGCCTCATTGCACCCCATCCACCCCTTCTACCCACTCCAACCCTGGTCCTGACCACACAGTGAGTTCACGCCCAGCCACAGGAGGGCATATGTTAGCATTCAGCAGAGTGAGAAACAACACCAGTGGGCTCATATCATCATCCACCTCGCATTTCCCATGGCCCGACATCTCCTTGTGGTGGTATTGTTTCGGCTGAGTGCTGCTCTCTTGCTCTTTTCTCTCCACTACAGTGCTCGAGAAAGGGCTAAACAGACAAGGCGGGAAGGGACCCCACCTGGGTTTGCAGGCAAACATCAGGTTTGATTGGTCAAGTGAAGTTAAGAGGCAGTTTGACGGGAAAATAATATGGTCGTTTAAGGTGCCTGGTGGTTTTTTATGTGTGTGTACCAGTGTATAAAAATGACAAAAAGACAAAGCCAAAAAGCATTTACTTTACCTGTTGATGAAAGCAATGGCCACAGAGGATTCACACACATGAAAAAAAGAAAGAAATTAAACATTAGTTTGTAGGTTTTTTGCCTCCTAATTTGATAATTAATTGCATTTGGGAGAAAAATACTTTCAAAAAAAGGATATGAAGCATCATTATGTGGAGCGCATAGACATAGACAAGGAAATCTTAAAGCTTTCTTTAATAATAGATGGTAATCTTACAAGACAGACAAATAACTACTGCAGCATTTCAGAAAATGTGTTGTTTCGAATTGTTGTGGGTGGTTGTTGACCTAGGTTGCTGCTGCCCCAAGGACACTGCAAAAATCAGATTGGTGGAAACTGGATCAAACCAGTCAATTTGGCGTATGAGGCCTCTGACACATATTGATATACAGTATGTAGGCACTTCTCGGGAATACCCTCATGTCACATACAGGGCATAAATCAGCAGGTCACAGCGGCATATTGCTCATCCTGCAAAGTGAAAGGGCAAGTATGAAAAACAATACAAAAATTAAACTGTGCGGCTTGCAGTCAGAAAGCGCTCATCTTTTGTAACAAAGGGACATTAACAGATACACCCACTAAATGTGCAGTCATGACTGTGCCTCATTCAATGTCTGCCTGTAATGATGGGGAAACCTGCAGAGTAATGACCTGTGGGTGAGGTGCTGGTGGAAGGTTGCGGTCTCTGCCTGATGCTTCACATCCAGGAATATTTTAATTATAATCACCAGGAAAGCCACTAATGTGATCTGTCCCAAATGACATTTCTCAGGGGGGTACGAAATCCCTCCCTGCACTTATGCAGGCTATGCCAGCTTTTGATTTATTCATATTGTGTTCCCCATAGTATACTGCTTACGACTCAACATGAGACCCTCCCTAGTCCCCTGCAATTGACTAGTGTTCACAACTCAGCGGCTAAATTTACACATCCGGTGCAAAATAGGCTTTTGGCCATTCGACCACCTGTCTTCCACACAGACACCCAGCTAGAAAGGCGAAATGGCTAATAACAGTGTCACGCCATTAACGTGGGCTACTGATGCAAAACCTCTGTGATCATGTTTACGTTCCGCTATGATATTGCTTTCTTTGGTTCGTCCTTTTCTTATTTGAATGAGGAGGAAACAATTTATCTCAGCTTTACAAATAATACAAAGACTGTTGATGAAACCAGCAAGACCATTTGGTGTGCTGTCTCTTAGAAGACAGGGGAGCCACTGAATTTCATGAATAAATGAATGAATTAAAATTCATCTAATCATACTTCAGGAATTCCCACCACCACCGCCTTGTTGCTTGACTGTCAAGGAACCCCTGTCAGTACTTCCATTTGCAAAAAACGCATAATCTTGGTATTCACAATGAAGGCAGTTCACTATAGCAACGGCACGCGTCACCTTTCGTAATATGTCATGTTTGTGCATGCTACTTCATTAGGATTCATGTATCACCAACGAAAACAAACCTTTGTCTCTCATTTGGTGGGTAGCATGTGAAGGACTGTTTGCACGCCAATGTGACATGAAAATATAGACACATCGTGTTTGCAATAAATTGATTCTCTATACTACCGCAGTAAACTGGTGAGACGTTTGTGCCTGAAATGTTGGCTTGCCATGCATTAAAAATATTTGCAACCCACACAAAAAATGCACAAAACACACACACACACACACACACACACACACACCTTATTTTGAAAGAACACAAGGCCTGCCTTTAGATACTTATTCTTTGAAAAAGATTCCTTCTACTGAAGCAAGCTGTTTGGAATGAGTTTGGAGACCACAACATGCACTAATTGATATGACCTTTAATTGCTCATTTGGTGCAGAGGAAAGAGGAGGAAGACATCAAGCCACTCCGCGGCAGCTCAGGCTAAAGAGCTGTGGTGTAGATTGGCCAACACTCACAGGCCCCGTGGACATAATTAAACCTGAATAACAAACACTTATACAAGTGCTCTATGTTCCTGAACAGTACTTTGAAAACATCCAGGACACCAGCTCACTTCTCTATTAGATGGTCCATCAATCAGAGTGGATTTCTTTCCGAGTTGAAAATGTAATTGCAGTTTAACAACTGCGGCCAACAAAAAATGATGCCCAGCTCACCCATCACTGAACGTGTGTCAGCTGAAGCTAGTCTGAGGATGTAGTCTATGTGAGTGATGTGAAAGACATCAATATATTCTTGTAAGGCATTAAAAACAAAAATACAAATTAATCTATTAAGTGGATAATGTACCATGACACGCAACATGGCATAACCTGCAATGTAACAAGTGATACAAAAGCTTCAGTTTGTCTTGAAATTATTTAGTTAATTGTATTTCAGATTATTGAATCCTCCGCTACGTTAAGATGACCAAAGATGGGTCCAAGTCACCGTACAAAAACACAGAAATGCTACATGGCATTATTCCAATGTGCTTGTCACAAACACTTTTGAAAGTACAAAGCAAAGTAAATTCCGCCTGCATTTTGCAAGTTAATGGTATAGCACATCCCGCAGCAACCACACTGGTGCTTGCGATTATCAGGAATTAACTCATGCTTGAGCTTGCTAAGACCATTATCTCCTTTGAATGAATGCTTTGCTTCAGGTTCATTATGGGTTCAATGGCCTCATTGAGGCTGTGCTGTGGCATTAGGAAGCTCAGCTACTATGTATTCAGACCAACAGAGTTCTGGTCACCAGATGATCCCCCCCCGGTGGGCTCACTGCTGGCCTTTTGCAGACCTCCATCATCTCCACCTGCAGTCTGCTTACACCCCAGACAACTCCCACAAGGCAAGCTACACATGCAGGTGCTGAGTGTCTAGACGAGGGGCTCATTAGCTTTCCTGTAGCTCACCAGCTAGTGATTGCAGAGGCCTAAGCTGCTGTGCCTGAAGGGAAGGGACAGGTCCTGATTGAGAGCGTGCTTTATTACAGGGGCTTAGGTGAGGGCTTCAGGATTAACACGTAAGTCTTCCACCTTCACGGCTGCAGAGAGGCCGTGCAACAATCGGTACAGGGGAAGGAGTAAGAAAGTGCGGTCCACGGAGAGAAACAGGGTGTTTTCTCCTCACTTTGCATTGATGGACTCGCCACAGGCTTAACACACAACATCCTTGAGGTCTAGATGGATTTACGTTACTTACAAAAGTCAACCCAAATCTCTGAGGGGCACGGAGAAGTTTTTCAAAAATGTTAATTAGATCTAATTAGTGTTGTTAACTGAGATTTCTCGGCATGAGCCTGCGAGTGGATGCGTGACACATTTCAGGTGTTACTATGTGAAGGACCTGATGCTGGCCTGTAATTGTTTTAGCTGTTTCCCACTGCGGGGGGGAGCCAGTCAGACGAGTGGCAGCCAGTGCCCTTTCCTCTTGCAAGTCTCTCTCAAGTCGACAGAGTTTGAGCCAAGCTGCCCTTCAAAATTATGTCTCAACATGAAACACAGTTGAGCGACACCATGCTTTTTTTCCAAAAGACGAGCAGGCACTGACAGGCATAATACACATATTCAGCAAAGCTAAGGTAATTTGACTAAGGCAAGCCTCTCTCATTAATTTCTGCATGTTTCCTAGATGTGGATAATACCGAAATGTTACCAAAATCCTGTAATTGTCGAAGTAGGTGGATTCACGTCATTTCGTGTGTCTCAAATAAAAAAAAAAAGAGGGTGCTTGAAGTGATAATCAGTCAAAGAAAAATGTTCTTAACAAAAGGAAATCTCCAACAAATTTGTTACATTTCATTTGATGACAACAGACCCATAAGCAAGATGGCAGACATACAGTCTTCCCATACAGGTGGATGAAATCAAGACAAGAGTACTGTAATCTAATCATCATTTCTGATTTGCTTCTTCTCCCACTATTGAATGGATCATTTTTGCCTAAAAACACTTCATCAACTCCAACACATCTTCTTTTTTTCCTGATTCTGTTTGTGGCTGCATAAGGCATCTGCCTGTTCCTACAGTATGCTGCCACTTATCTCCTTTGATGATTAAGCGATAAGATAGGCAGTCAAAACAACACAGAGGTGTAACAAACAACTCTGCTGAGACTTTTGCATAATTATGATGTCTGAGGGCCAAGTGATTCTTGAAATCTGTTGTCTGTTGGGGGAGGAAGATCTAAAATAGCTCTTGTCTCCTATTGTCGCAAGATTGGGCTCGACCGCTCTATGCCGCTGTGCTCTGAGCTTGTCTGTCTGTCATTTAACTGATTGTTGTGTGGCTGCCAACCTATCAGGTGCATCATTTTGGCAATATGGGTTTCTAAGTCCACAGCATAATGTGTCTCAGATTCCCTCCACACACTTAGTGTGGAAGCCACATCACAGTGAAACACAGAACCATATTACACCCTTTAATACTATACCACCTATTACTATATACTATATGGTTATATTCTAATGACTGTAAAAATAGAATTACATCTCTCCAGGTGGGATTGTATTTTGTATTTATTGTACTTAACCCTTAGTCTCCTTAGTGAACCCAACTATGCCTCTACACTGTCTTTTCAGCTGCAGGAGCTTGCAATTTTGAGGAGGGAACCCCAAAAAGGAGAAATAAAGCATCTATTCAAATATCTAGATGAAAGACAAACAAAGTCTCCTTGGGCGTTTTGCATTCGTAAGTTCTTTACATGCATTGTCGCTCTGGGAACATCAATGCAACATTGGCACAATTTGAACTCTATAGATTGACAAATTGCTAATATGAACAGAAAAACCCCTCTTCCCTTTCAACAGACGTAATAAGTGTGTCCAAAGAGGGGAAGATAGCACATACTGAAGTCAGGGGAAGTCCTAATTGTTTACCCAGTACAAACAATGCCCATCATCCGATAAACCACTACATCTTGCCAATAGCATCTCAATTCATCACATCACAATCTTAGCAATACACTGATACAAATATTCCACAATGTATATCATTCAGGTTTAAATTTCAGAATATGTGACAAATCAGTCTTAAGTTGCAAATTTAAATCTGATGAGTAAAAAAGAAATTTGACACGTTACAAATTAGTTGATTCCATCATTTATTGTGAAGATTCCACTAGGTTACATATGAACCTAATGGATTTACAGGTGGGAATAAGAGAATATAGAAAATGAATGCATGGACAAATGAACTGGAGTTGAATCACTGTTGGAATATGTTTTCTAGTTTTGGAATAAACAACCGTCATCGTTCTCACATCCAGTAGCAAGAGTTTGATCAACACTACACAAATATTTTACCCAAACCTATTACAAATTCCGAGCAGTGCTGAAGATGTCAGCAATTTGTGACATCAACAGATATGACCAGAAATATGAATAAGTAAGACGGTAGAGAAAAAAAAAATGTGTACAGCTACTGTAAAACCAGGGATGTGTGGTGGTGTCAGTGCCACATCCGCTCATATTGTTGTGTCAGTGTGCGACTCCGTGGCAGTATCACCAAGTATTAATTAGCCCCGTCTTTGTATCTGATTACTGACATGCCTGAAGTGAGGGTGATAAAAATGGAGTGTAGTTTATCTGCTCCCTTCCCCTTTGAGAAGAAGGTACAGATAAAACTGGTGTCATGAGATTCAAGTGTGGTGAATCATGTCCTCCGTATTTTCTCTCTCTTCCGAAGTCAATAGGCCTGTAACATGAGTGCAGAGCAGCGCTGTCCCTTGGCGGCATGACAGAGCCCACCAATGAAAACAGAGGAAGAGCTGAAAGAGCTGGGAGAGCGACAGCAGTGTGTCTGAGCAAACATCAGAGGCACACCTTCAAGGTCATCGTCAAGGAGGCAAAGAGAGGGAGAGCCAGATTGAAAGTGAGAGTGAGAGGGAGGTGAGGTGATAAGGAGATTAGGATTTGTGTTGAAAGACAAAATGAAGAATAAAACTTTTCTGCTTTATGGGTTCTTTCGAGCCAGTGCCGAACAGTAAAGTATTGTGGCCAAGGTCATGAAATTACAAAAACTTTGATATTCTGTTTTTTTTTCTCCCCACATGCGATTCAGCCACAGACGAATCATTTTAACGGCAGGGTACTAAAAGAGCTTCATAACAATAAAACAATGCAGCAAGAGATAAAAACGATAACACACCAAATCCTTTTGCGGAAAGACTTTTTTTCCCCTCCATTTTTATGAGCATTTAACATTATTTGATCAATAGCAAATCACACAGTTTTGATAGCTTGACACCTAAAGTAATAGGCAACAGCACAATCTATACAGCAGGCTGAACATGAAGGGGTGGATTGGGCTCGAGCTGCACCAGCCGCTGTTAACAGGAGAGGAAATGGGCAGGCCTGTCACAAGGACGTCAGAAACTGGACTGTTCCACAAAAATGCCCAAGTGTGGACAAACACTCAGCCGTGACGTTACAGAAAAAGCCATTATCTACTATTCTGTCACTTTGGCTTTTCCTCGACAAACTTGGGACCCGAATCAATTTCAGCACCAGAAACGTCTGCTTCTCTGACTATCACACTAACTCTCTTTCTCTCTCCTGCTCTCTCACTCTTGTTGCTTACAGGCAGAGAGGGTTGTGCTTTTTACAGTGCTTCACCTGACCCGTAAAAAAACTCTGAGCACAAGATCCACAACTGACGTGTTTTGATTCTTGAGGATTGAGTGTTGCCAGCAATCGAAATAACTTTCAGACACACACGCCACACACACAAATTCCAACTGTGAATATGTTGACACTAAACGTTACACTAAATGAACTAGAGGTACAGCAGAGGCCATCTTAACTCAAACTTAGAACACATTGTGTGAAATGACTCATAAACTATGTAAATGCAAAGGGATTGCACTGGATCACTGCAGAGGCTCAGGATGACTAAGTGATGTATTGCTTAGACAGGTATTGTTCCTTCCCATCATTATTCTACAGCTGTGTCCTTGCACCCATGCCGTGGTGCTGAACAGAATAGAAAAAAGAAAAAAAAAACATCGGAAAAGACGTTTTTGCAAGACAGACATTTCCCATTCAATGTCTGAAAGGTGCATGAAAGCGAAAGCTGTCCAACAAACAGATCTTAACAGTGTTGTGCAACCACATACATGTCCAAATTAAAACTTCAGGACATGCAATGCATCTGCATTTGGGGACTTGTGGCGTGAGAGAGGGAGGATAGAGAGAGAGAACAGTGTAACGTGTTTGTGGTGTGGAGCTAATACATTCGTGATGACAGGTTACTGAGTTAACTATTACATTTCCATCAAGGCAAGAGCTCATGGTAACAAAGCTAAGTCCAGGAAAAGGGACCTTACATTACAACAATGAGGTCAGGTTATGTATCAGTATTTTATCTCTTGGTTTGAGTCTCTTGGTGAAACTCACTTGTATTGCACCAAAAACAGACCTATCAGCGCTTAAACGCTCTTACATGCAGACCGTCTGTTTTCCTCCCGATACTGTCTGCACACCAATTATATATATACTGCATCCTTTGATTGCCATGCTATCTCAAACATAGAGATTTACTGTAAAATACACATCGGCCGACATGCCTTTGGAGGTAGAATGTAGTTTGTGGTGCATCATTGAGGAGTGTGAAAGTGTTCCTGAGAAATACACCCAACCCCTCACTATTCCTGTCACTAGAATTACAGACACTACCTTTCTAACCTGTCAATGAGGATCACGTCACTTCATGCGAGACTCAGTGTGAGCCGGGACAGCCTGGTCAATATGTGAACACTGAAAAACATGATCTTGTCAATCTCTGTCTCCGCCGTCCTTTGTTTCACAAGGTTTTGTTTCTCATCTGACCTCCCTTTGCCTTTGCCTCGTGGGAGTCACCCAGACATCAACATCTCCTCAGAATCATAGTTTGGTCAAGAGGGACGTCTGTGTTCAGCATCAGCTAACGCTTCAGAATTCTTAAGTGGAAGGAGAGTTAAGGAGGTGGAGGGAGTTAAGAAAAGGATGTTACACTGATCAAACCAGAAGACTCCCTGGGCCTCTTATCCGCTTCAATCAATAGGCAGTAACACCAGCCAGCGTAAAGAGCCAAATGAGGACGAGCAAATAAACCAAGACATTAAAACTGTGACAGAATTCGCACAAATACTGTACATCCCTGACACAGTGGCACAGCCTGCTAAAGAGCTTTTAACCGAGACTGGCTGAGACGATGTACAGCTGGTTCATTACAAATATATCATGGGAGATTGTGCTGTGGATGCATGCATAAGCAGATCAATTCACGTGGTGCATTCATACCTAATACAGAACCAGCCTTCATTTAAAATGGATGTGGAGGTTTGCAGTGTATCTGCTCTCAGTCTGTGCTCTTAGTTTCACATGTGGACACTTCAGGTAACGTGAATGTCCCTCTAGATTACACGCAGTCACACACTGACTCAATAAAAGTCAGTTTCTGGGTTTCTCAGCTGGTATGGCCAATTAGTGTGAAATTTGGTGACAGAATAGTGGAGGAGCTGGGGACAGTGCTTGTGTAATTATTGATCTGAGTTTACTTGCCTGCCTGGCCACACGTGGGGAGAGGATGCAGTATAAGGTTGTTCCCACACAGAGCCTAATTAATAGTAGCATTATCTGATGCTGTATCTTAGAGATATTGAGAATTTCGGAGAACCCATCTCCCTTTTGGTCCATACACTTGTGAGTTTTGTGCCTTCCTCTGTAATTGCACAGCTCCCGCTTGGCGTCGCCATTACAGTTGAAAGCAGCCTTATTATACCCAATATCATAATTGCTGACTTGAATTTACTGTGGTACTAGTTGGGTTTCCTTTCCTTTGGCACTGCGCCAATCTGTACCAAGCACAGGTGCTAATCTCCCTCAACGAGCTTCGACATAGGATGAATCGGGAAGAGGGTGGATTTTATCATAATTATTAGATTGGGTGAAATAACTGGCAAAAGGATTATTCAGAGGTGTTACATCTTTTTTAAAATAGATGTAGCTTTACATCTCCTATGCAATCCGTCATAGGGAGCAGAATTCGTGTAGAGAGGGAGTGCAAACCGTGCTATCTGAAGTTACAACACTAATGCTTAACCAGGTGCAAAATTTGGAAGCTACTATGATGTCTTTGTGTTAGCCTCCACTCTTTCAACATATTGACTGTCTTGCTTTCTGTCCACTCTCCCTTGATCTCTCTCTCTCTTCTTCTTTTTTTTTTCGCCTTGCGCTCCCTCAAGATGGGATTTAACCTACGTCTCTGTAGTTTCAGTTACTAGACCTCCTTAACTGCGAGCACCATAGGGAGGTTTGGAGAAGTCACAGTTATCAAAAATCCTTCTCTCTTTTTCTTTTCCTGTTCCGGTCCCTATCTTTCGCCTTCTTTCAGTTTGTTGCTGACCAGGGGTTGAACTTGTGCCTTTGCATTTATCACACCACTGCCTTAACTTGTACAATTTCCTCAAACTTCCAACAAGCCAATGATAAAAGATGTCACTTAAGGTCATTAAATTCAGTGTATGTGGGGAAGTCTCTATGGTCTCCCAATACTGTTGATATAACAGAACGGGTAATGAATTTCATTATGTTCTTAACCACAAGAAGACACAGGTGAGACTCTGGAGCAAAGTCATTTGTAGAGCAACTTGAAAAAGAAAATCACTTATAAGACCCTGTGGTCAGACAAAGGAACACTCTGGGAAAAGTGCACAAAGCATGTAGGAATAGCAACTGACTTCAGTTCAAGATTCTGTGCCACATCTCTGAGGAAGCGTTAAGCAGTATCTTTCCTTCCACAACCTCTCTCAGGGATTACTTCTTACTTGTCCCTCTCTGACGCTCTTCTACAGTGCCTCGGCTAGAAGGACATACTATTTATCGGAGGAACAGAGGAAGGAAGAGGGATAATTGAAGTGATGTCTTTGATGAAGCAATGTTTTTGAAGCACAGACCGTTTAGCTTCAACGGGACAAGAGGAGGTAAGGAAAGGAAAGAGTGTCTTACGATGCCCCACATCAATACAACCCTCAGATGCGTGGACGGCTCCCAAACTGAGGAGAGATTCTAAAACCATCCCTCTTCTCTTTTACCTTAGTCTCTTTGATCTTCGTCTTCTTCAATGCAAAAACTGTTTCTTCATGCACCAAAGAGAGTTAACTTGCCCAACAACCTCCACCTCATTCACCTACCTGAATATCCACACTGTGTTCTTTCCTTTCCTCCCCAAAACTTTAAAGAGGACAGAAGAACTTCTTTTCCCCTGGTAGCAGTAACTTACCGTGTTAGCAACTGCATATACATGGTTTGATAGCATAATTAGCCCAAAACACTGCTTTATCTCTGCCACTTCATCTACTTTTGTTTTTCTTCATTGATCAAATGTTTTTACTAGACTGTGAAAAACAGGACATCATCTGTCCAGTTTAACCATAGGTATTGTTGGTTAAACTGTGATGTGGTAAATGTGGTCATTTTCCACATGACATGTCTGCGATGTGGTAAATACAAGAAACGTGTCTCTCCGTCACACAAAAGAACATCTGAAATGTACGTTTCAATTAATGCCTTCTGTCAGTTGCTGACGCAAAACGTGTCCACATTTGCTTGTGATATCTACAATCACTGTTTTCTAACTCTTACGTGAAGTACCGTATTGATGGACTGCATATTGTAAAGTTCCACGTGAAAACTTTCTCCATGGCCTCACGTTGGTAGTATAAGTCTTTGCAATGCAGGACAATGTGTGCGTGCATGTCTGTGGGCATTATTGTTTACCAGATGTCACATATACACTCCATATTGTATGCTATCATTGTGTGTGAACAACAGTAAGAAATAATATTGCACAATAACATGGTCATCAATAGTGATGTCAAAGATTTAATAATCAAGTATCTGATGCCAAAGAAAAACTGCACTTTTGCAGTATTAGTGGCGAGAGTAATGCTTTCTCAAACTTAGAAGGTGCCTCACCTGGTAATATATGATTCGGCGATCTTATATGAATACATGATAAGTATGTGTCCTTTATTTGGACTACATTATTTATTTGCATTTGATTCTGTCTTCACTGTTAGCTTCAATCATTCTTGCAGAGACTTTGGGCTTGAAAGGCTTTTGTGAAGAAGTCTGGCAGTCATTACACTATAAAGACTGTTTTTTTCCCCGCTGTCTTTTTGCATGGGGAAACACTGCAGTGCAATGCTTTTTAGCAGCTAAAAGGAGACGCTCCCTGGGGTTGCCAATCTGCACACAAGCATGTCTCACATTCATTCTGGTCATTTTCTTGCACAATGGCCACATGGGTTGTGGGTTCACAGAAACGACCTCTTTATGTGATTTGCTTGCAGGCTTGGTTTCTTAACATTCTGACTTATATGATGTGTTGTTAATGACTACAGGTAATATGTGCTTGCTTAGCAAATACAAGCATATTTAGTTTTTTGTGCATTTGTGCCAGTATTTTCATAATGAATTTCAATTTATGGATGTTAAGCTACAATCAAACATTAACGATCACGTCCCAAAACTAAAAGCTTATCTACATAAACTTATCTCACCACTAATAGTTTTGATTCACTTTACAAATCCAGGATAAATAGGCTTTTACCCCATCCTCATTATCCAATGAACAATGGGCTGCTCATTAAGACACCTAAAGAGAAATTGAAGTTCAATGTCTTGTTCAAGAACACTTCGACATTGGCCTCTATTTTAGAGGGAGCCTAGAACTGAAATGGCACCATGTAGTTTCAGGCTGACATTCCTGAGCCATGTGTCATATCACCCCATCAATCAAAGTGTGTCAAAAGATCTGATTTATCTGTTCGTATTGTGGAGGGTTTGTTCCTCATGAGAAGGTCACCCTGCGCATCTGCTGTCAAAAGCTGATAAGTTATCAACATGTATGAAGAAGCAATAGAGCCCACACGAGGTGATGCGAGTTATCATTTCAAATGAAATACATGGTTTTTACGATGAGGGCTGTGTTTCCTGCATTATCTTTTGCAAACAAAGCTGAATTATCTCATTAGACGCGATTGAAAGTTTGCTCTAATGGGATGTCGGCGCTTAATTAGAGGAGCACAGCTGTGAGGACCTGCATCCATCACAGCAGACCAAAGTGAGAGGGACATCTTACGGAAAGGACCACAGTGGTGTTTGTGATAATGTTGTATAAATGCGGTGGAGATCTTGGCCAACTGTAGTTGAACGACAGTTCGGGCTCTCGTGTCCCGTGAGGAAAGAAACTGTTAACACAGCAATGGCTCCCACATTGCTGAGTGGCACTAACATGCAGAAGGGCTGTGTAGTGAGAGGATTCACCTCTCTCTACCCTCTACCTTCTCTCATCCAGCAAAAAAGCTTTCTCTTGTCTCTTGGTCTGGTGTAATGTACGGCGGGATCTCTGGAATTCAATTACTGTTCCCTTTTAGTCAGGCCTGTAATCGTCCTCTTCCAGTCGTAAGCTCTGGGTGCCAGCCAGTGTCACACTTTTCCAGAAATGATTTCTTTTATGACGGACCAGTGAAGGCAGAAACTATATGCACACACATTGGGGCAGATCCGCATCCATTTGGTGCACCATTCAGCCTAAACCTAATCATGTTACGTTTGGGAAATGTCACTATAAACTGTGCTGGTATAACAGTGTACTCTCTAATGACTATTCAATTAAACAGAGCGCACCCACAAGGCAAACCGACTCCAATAAACTCACTACTTTCCAAACTGACACAGTCCATTCTCAAAGCCTCACAGAAAACTATAATCCGCGAGCCATGTTTCTGCTAGAGATTTGAACCACCCATTTCCTCCCTCCTCTGTTGAATCTGAAATTGTTTGCTACTCCATACAAAGTCTAAAGAATGCAGGTAAAACTTGGGCGAAAGAAGTAGAGTGTGGAAGCGACACGTCTTTGCGTCTTGTCATCACCCTCCACAAACACGTGTGTATGTTAATTGAAGAAGCGTTTACTTTCCAGCCCAAGAAGAAAATTTGACACACTTGTCAGGTAGTACGCTGTGGTCCAATGCTATTAAGTAGAGTCAACAGAGCGATGATCTGTGCCTGGTGTTCCTGTCTTGTGAAGGGTGAGGATCTACCCCTCTAGCCCGCAACTCTCCCTCCACCTGCCTCCGCTGTCTGCCGGAGTTAATTTATCTAGGTGATAAGCGGGTGGACGACTGGAGGAGAGGCCCTCAGACTGAGCTGCACTGTCAGACCTGACAGAGTGAGTGACAATGCTAATAGCCCCGTCCCATTAACCTCGCCACACGCCTCACCTTTATCTACCACACAAAAGACTGTTTGTTTGCTTGTTAGATGATAATATTTACTCGTGATTTGGCAGCCCCAGACATGACAAATATATTTGTGCATTCTGAGAAGGCAGAGCGATTCAGGTAAAAGCACACGCCGCTGAGGGGAAGCAGCTCGGGCCTGTGATAAGGGGCGATGTACTAGGTCTATTAGGAAAGTTTAAAATGAAAGAAGATTTCTCTACCACCTCCTCCTCTTCTCTAACTTTTAAATGAATACCACTAGTACCTCCCATTTTTCTACCATGCTTCTGGTTTTCCACTTTACAATACAGTTCAGCTCCATGAAACACAACGTATTTGCACGTTACATTAGTGCATTAAGGCACTTTATTCTTTTCTTGAGGCTGTGGTCCTATTATAAAGAAGTTTGCCTTTTGTAAATGGTGCATCCTGTGGCGAGCTTTGCACTGAGCCGTCCCACACCAGGCACAAGACAGAGAGATGGAGCCTTAATTGGAGAGTTACTGATCCTGCAAGGCATTTGGGTGCCAGACGTTAGCATTGATGCCTCGTGCTGTATTCTGCTGTGCAATCACAAAAATGATATTGGGGACAGCAGGTGATCCATAAAAGCTGTGTTTTAAAGCCTTGTTAATTATTCCTTCAGAAGTCTAATGAACAATGTACATAAACCTCGTGCAGGGCAGAACTACTTGTGAGACAGGAGGATAAGTTCACTTTGCTGACTCTTCCAAGTCTGTGCCTCAAGTCACAGGGTAGCATGACTCAAGCATTTGAAGACTCAACATATGCAAGAACAGTGTTTTCATAAGATCCCCTGCTACGTTATTTTTAATAGGCGTGGGCATGAGCAGGAATGGTGGGTTTAAATGCACATGTGTGCTTACATTGGTCTCTCCCATGCATAATGAAGCAGATGCTGAACATTATATAGTTTGGCACAGAATTTGAATATGCATAGATTATCTCTGGTTTTAATTAGCTGCTGGTGTCTGCTTGGCGGCGTGCGCAGTTGTGCGAATTGGCAACGGAAGTAAGACCTTGTCGGTCAGATATGTGAAATGTCAGATTTTCTACAAGAGAAGTAAAATTGGTTAAATAGATATGTTATTCCTACTTGGCTGGAAAGGGCAAAATAAATGTGTCTTTCAGCTTTTTCACTCCATGGGAAATTTGATAAGAGAGAGATAATCTCAGCTGCCCATCCATGGCCTTCGCATTATGTTGAAGAGGGATAAGAGCTTTTCTTTTTCCACTTGCCCAAAGCCTTCAAGGCCGTTTAAACAGCAACGGCCAGTAACTATTCATTCAAATGTCTTCTGCCAAGGATAAAAACAGAATCATATTTGCCATTCTATTCAGCATCCAAAGTCAATTAATGATGCAATAGCCGAACAGAATGAAATAAATGTGTGTAATGTGGATGAGCCTGTCCCCAAAACCTATTACAGCTGATGATTTCAGGATACCAACTGTAGCACGTCTGACAAGCCATTTTGATGAAAAGCAAATTCTCTCATACAGTAGCTCAACTGCCTTTAGTACTGTTGCTGCAGGGATCAAAAGCACGAGTATGGTAAACATTGTTCCCTAGTGAACAAAGATTCTTTCCCTCACTGAGACAAACAAATTGCTGACAATTGCTGAATCCTTGTTAACAAAGTCACAAGATTACCTTAGTATGCTCAACAGAAAGCACATTATGTGAATCCAAAAAGACCTTAAAGCAGCTGTTTGAAATAATGAGCAGGGCAGAAGCTATCTGCACTTCATCCACACCTAACAAAGTGAGATTAAAAATGCAATGCGGAGCTCAAGAGCCCTCGACAATCGCTGACTACACCAAAACAGGCCAGTTAAGTTGCTGCCTCTCTAAGCAGGCACAAGCGTTCTTCTTGTCAGATCTCATCCAAGCCGAGACGATATATCTTTTTTCCATGTCCAGTGAATAAATCCTAATTCTAGGAGTTCAAAACTTTTTTCAATGCGGTTTATACTTCATAATGAGAACTTGAAAGCACTTTATAATGACTGATAATGACCTGGCCTCCTGGCAAAAAAACAAAAGAAAACCAAGGCAAACTTTGCTCTGCATTCTTCGCATATGAGAGTAAAACCCATTGTGCATACTGCATTGTATACATCCAGCTAAACACTGACCTGTAAATACCTACGGGTCCATCAAACTTCTGATTGGTTTTGCGTAATGCTGACAGATGTTTTCAGAATCGTCAAGTATACAAATGCACATTGTTGCATGAATCGTCAATTTCTTATTCATTGTATATTTGAATTGGATTGCTAGTGCCTTTCTCATCACTGAGTCTTGCTAAAAGCATTTGCAGTTGTTCAATGTGTGTGTGCTATGTCAAAGAGGAAGTGCTGAGACTGCATACTTTTCCTCTACCGGAATACACTGCAGATTTTACAGTGATGGCATTACGATGTTATATGTAAAAAACAAAACAGAATTGTAACCCTCTGCCAAGAAGATGATGTTGATGGGATGATGAGTTCTGTGCAAGCCAGACCATCAGATGCTTTCTGTACAGTGCCACAACTCAGGATATTTGTTTGTTACTAGAGTGGTGGCTAGAAAATGGTAGCTGCCATTCTCTGAGTTGTATTTAATGCCTAGATTGCCATAAATCGAAATATGAGCGAGCGATGATCCAAGCAACAACCATGGCATTGGCATCACTGATTCAAGTTTTTGGTCAACTTTGTAATTTGTGAGTGTGTTGTCACGCGTATTACTTGCAGTACAATCGATACACTGTGTAAAATAATTAAAGGGGGCTTTCAGAGGAGGAAGAGATAAACAAAGTCCCTACAAAAGAGCATACTTACAACAGTTTAAGGGCAGGCTACACTGTGTTCCCTCAAAAGAGCCCTCCTTATGTTGTTGGGTTTGGGAAATAAATCTAAAAATACCCTTTGACCATTACCTCATTGTGTTTTCGAGCTTCATATGATATGCAGACGAATGTGCTACAGGCTGAAAAGAGAATTGTAGATTGAGAGAGAAAGGTGAAAATAAAAGAAATGGTCAAAAGATGCGAGCTAGCAGATAAAAAACGAAAAGGGTTGTCGAGGGAGAGCGCAGAATGATGGAGGCATTGGTGTGCCAAAGTTCCACTGACCCGTGCTGAAACAGATGCATTTCATCAGAGCAAATCTCAGGCTTCGAGCATAAATACATAATAAACAAAAGTTAATGGAGGCATTCCCTGTTGCTTCATACGTGTGTTTCAACAGGCTGAGTTGCCACCACACTGACTGCTGAAGGACTGAGGCATCCATATGGATGCTGCCCGCAGCATATATGCTCCACTGTTTCTAGCATCGTGCTACCGACATGGAATCAGAATCAAAAATTCTCTATAAATCACATACCAATTGATCACATTTATTAAACAAAATGTGAGTTTATGTGGGCTGGATGGGAAAGTCAAAAAAAAAAAAAAAAAAAAAAAAAAGGATATTTTGATGCAGCACAATGTGTTGCTGAAAATTGATGCTAAAATTTGGGTACCTTCATCTCTTCTGTAGTGTGAAGTGCTCATCATAATCCCATAAGCGATACTGAGCAATCCACAAATATATTTAACAAGTCATAATAAAGCACCAACAAGTACAGAAGCGCTTCAACATAAACTCTGTGCTAATTTGACAAGTTACGGGATGTAGTAGAGTTTGTATCATCTGATAATGTCACTATTTTGTAAAGGGCTGAGAGGGAACATTGAGCAAGTCTTGGGGAGCTTACATCTGAGTCATATGGTTTACAATTAGAACAAGCTTTTTTTTCCCCCCACTAAAGCAGCAGAAAACATGAAGAATTCAAGGATGATGAATTAGTCTAATGATTCCACAGTAATATTGCTCAGAGACAGAGCTGGAGGAAATTGCTGTTCCCAGGCAAAAGCCTAAAATTACCCTTTAAGATATGGCTGAACTTTTGCCACCGCATTCTCCGTTGCCATCATTATTCCCTGAATCCCCTTGTTGGTGTTAGTATCAATTGGATTCTGGCTGCCTCCTATGGGCATCCTGGACACATTCTTTCATTCCCTCTTTTGCACCCTCTCTTTCCTTGCCCTACTCCATGTTTGTGATCTCCTGCTATAACAAGCACGCAAAGCCCTGTGGGATGCTAATACAGGCTGCCAACTTCCTTCGTATTCTGTCTCTGTCTGCTGTCACATATGACTGCCCCATTTGAGTCAAGACTGGGGCGTGACAGAGGAGGTGTGTATTGTATGGGCCCTTTTCAAATGGCTGAGCATTGCTATGGGAGGGAAAGGGCAGGGCAAACAAGAAAGACGGAGCAACTCACACACAATGAATATAATGCAACAAGGCCTCGAAGGTGAAGGGCAAAAGAGTCACCCTTATAGTTCAGCTAATTAGTGCGCAGCCTTGACCTCGACATGCCAACCTCTCCTCTCCATCAAGAGGTAGTCATCGCCTCTGCACCAAACACTGAATGGAAAAAATATTCCAAGGCCTGAATGAGACGTACCAATAGCAGACGGAGAAGAGAGGAGGATTAAAAAGCTGCCTTACTCCTCGACACACTCCCCGCAACTTGAGACAGTGTTGTTGTGACTTTGACTTGTTTGCGCCCTCATTTGAATGTATTACAAAACCTCGGAAAACAAAACCACAAACCTCAATAAATTTGGCTTGTGTGTCTCAGGCTGAGTCGGTCTGTGCTGATCTGGGCTTTTCAGGTCACTGTGCGTAATTAATGGTGGTAGTACCGTTTTGCTTGAATAAATTACAGACTTTGATGGCAAACTTCGGAGAAGAGGGTGGGTGAGGAAGCTACATACAACTAATATATCTTTGTTTACTGATCTCCAAGGGTTTGGTAATTTAGTTGTCACAAAATCCCATGTTTATGTTACAACAAAAGAAATAAGATAAGGGCTATATCTGCAGAAATGAAACTAGCTGCCTCTAAAATAACATAATGCAAAGCCCTTCAAAACTAACAAATATATTAGAGACACAGTCAGCAGGACAAAAACTCCTAAAACCATGGTTCACAAAAAGAACTCTCATTTACACAGATGGTCAAAAATAGGGACCATCTCTCGTCATGCGTTATGTCTCATTGCTGTGATTACATGTTTATGACACGTGACAAAACAAGAAAATAGTTGGGGTGCAAGACCTGCAACTGAACCGCTGCAGAAAATATGTACACTTACCATACGATAAAACAGAATTGCTAACACACATCTGTAAGTATGTGTGATTTAATACAGCAGAGCACACTGTAGCACAACAATGCAGATTTCCCACTTGGTATGCTAATGAATGGATGCAGAATTGTATGTACATCTGAGGGAATACATTATTGAGTTTGGAAGGTTAGGCAAAAGCGGTATGCAAAAGGCTGCTGGGTGGCATTCTAAAAACAAAACTCAAGTTTCAAATGCAAGCAATTAGAATTCAGGTATACTCTCATATCATACTGCTACTGCTAGTATACACAAGTAACTCCAGGACACACCAGAGACCTAATGGGTCAAACAAAAAGTGGGAGTTAAATTCAGTTTTACCTGAGTTTGGGAGATTGGGGATTGACTTCAGCAATTCAAATGATTCAGATGATTCAACGGCATGGTAAACATGAGATGGAAAAAGATAAACTTGCAATTACAAGTCAAGTGTCATTAAGCAAGACTGAATCTTAACATGCCTGTGATGTCCCGTGTTGACCCTTGTTAACAATTCATGCTGAGTTTTTCAGGGTTTTGGCCAATACCAGACACACGATGCATCTGGAGCCATTAGGAGTACAGCATGTCTCTGTGCACTCACTCAACCCCCTTTTAAGCTGTCTGTTGCTGTTGTCCTCTTCTTCTGCTCCTCCTGCTTCTGTTCCTGTCGTCTGTAGGAAATCTGTGGGTCAAGGTCCTTGTACCACAGATGTGGAACACTGAATATTCAGGCCAAAACTCCCCCTAAGCATCACAGCAAGGCGAGTGCTCCACCAAGGTAGACTTTAAAGTGGCAAATGAAGGAGAATTGAGTTTTTTTTTATGTTTTTTTTTCTACTTCGACTAAATAGTGCATGAAAAAATATTTACAATTTGAATATTTTTTATTTGAACTTATATAAATTGGTTCCAAAAATTCCACCTATGACATCATTCTTGGTGTGTGCATATAGGGGATCTGTGAACAAACTGCAAGAGGGTTGACTATAGGTGATTTGAGCTATACGACTGTGTGCTCAGCAGAGTGCATAGAGGAGTGTCAAAATGCGAAAGAATAGCTGCAATGTGCATAGGTGAGTGCGTTTGTATGTGTGAGAATGTTTTCTTCAATTACGGGGTTAATCACTAGCTGGATGGCTGAGGATGCCTCGGTTTTCTTTGGGACAGTCATAGCGCCGCGTTCTCTGTCAGCAGGGTCTGGGAAGCAGTCATTCAGTGCAATGGATAATGGGTATGAACACAGGAATAAAATTTATCATGCATATTAAACCACAAGGCCGGTCTCAGAATATACAGAGCACATAAAAGGATGCATAGGACGTGGGGAGAAAACAAAAGGAGGGGAAGAAGCCATAAAGAGAGGAAAGCAAAGGCACAAACTTGCCCTCCCCCAGCTGGGGAATAAAGATGACTGATTTCTGCTCCACTTCTAGCCCAATCTCCTTAACGCTAAGAAGAGGCAAGGATGGTAGTTAAGAGGAAAGAGAGGAAATCTGGCATAAAATACATCAACCTTTTCTCTGTCTACCATGTTCAGCTGAGCTGAATTGCAGACATGAGGTTCGCTTTATCACTTCTACCCCTTAACCCTCATCTTCCAATCTCTTATTATTTGACTTAGACATGTTGTTTATGGCAGCAGGCAACACCTTCGGCATCTCCCTGGTTGGATGTGCTTCCTTGTGTAGCACATAGGAAAAGTACTGCTCAAACACTGAATAATTACCATGGTAATCATTTCCATCCCACAAGGGTCTGAAAATGCATACCTGACATCTGACATTTGGTACCCCTGCCTCCTCATTCAATCTGCATAATCGCACCCCTACATCATTCCCATGTGTGTGTTTGGGGAGAAGAGTCTGAATGTGTTACCTTACGGTGTGGGCTTGGTAAAGGTAAAAAGCATCACATATATAAGTATATCTAATTTGCAAATGTAACATATGTGAAAAGAAATTGTGTTGAAAAATCTGCTCTGTTAACCCATTTAATGTGGAATACTTTCTCTGATGCTCCATAGATTTGTCACGGACATCGGTCAAACCTGTGTGTATATGACCTGCATGAATTCTAAAAAAAGAAAGTTTTCATCTGTGTGAGTGTGTGTGTGTGTGTGTATGTGTGTGTGTGAGAGAGAGAGAGAAGATGATGGGATTTAAATAGGCACTGAAATACACTATTTAAAAAACTCCTCACACCACCAATTTAAGAGCAATATCTACCAATGTTTACATATTGGAATGTAAGCTCATTTGCAGCAGTGAAACATCTTGCCTGATCTGTGTGTGAGTGCAATGCATACCACTTTTTCTCATTTTCACACATTTAAGACATTTAGAAATCATTAGGAGATAACATGTTCAGCATGTTGGAAATGGTGGGAAGTGATTAGACAGAGCACTTGGCAGACATGACAGATTCACTTAGCTGCTGTTTAGCACTTGTTCTGAAGCTGAAGGTAGAGCTAGGGGGACAGTCCTCTTTGCGTTACACCACCCTCGCAGTAACACATGCTTTGCTCGCATAGTCACAGTACTGCATGGCAGCTTGGCATTGCAGTGAACTGCCATCCTTCACACTCTGAATGGCTCTGTGATGGTATTGCAATTGCACTGCCACATGCATCCTAGAGGCCTAATGGAGTACTGTGGATTTGTGTTGTTTTAAATAGTGACAATTACTCATCCCTTTTAAAGTGCATAGCAACCATTGAGATCGAAGGTCTCCACAGCAAAGCGTTGATCGGCTGTGCGTAATCCCAACCAAAACCAAAAGGTACTTCTGTTTCCACTCAGTACTACACATTACAGGGGGAAAAAATGCAGCCTCTCATTATTGGGCTAAATGGAATTAAGAGCATTTCTTCAGGCCGGTTTCTCTCTGCACTCGCCATTTGGAACAACCTGAGGGGTATTTTAACATGCTATTACCCTTTGACACAGAGCTGGTATTGGAAGTCAAATAGTTGTGAGACATTTAGCCAAGGCCCTAGACAGTGAAATGGAAGGCAGGAAAAGGACCTGCGCTGTGCTGCAAGAAGAGATGGAGAGGGCGCCTAGGGGCAGCTGGGGTGGAAGTCCCCAGCCTGGGCGCTGTCCACTGCAACCTGGTAGACAGCCTGAATCCCATTTAATTCTGGTGACCTTAAATAAAATGCTGGCTACCCCTGTGGGCCCTATGTGAGGCCAAAACCAAATGGGCTGTGTTCTCCACTCTTTCTACCCCACTGCTAAAGAAAATGAGTTTTATCTGTGGGGGAACTTTGAGCCATGTGACTAAATGTGACTAACCACATGCATTTCCCCCAACTCCATTCCAGAGTTAATCTGCAAAGCTGTCACTTTTTAATTACGGTACTGCCTTTTGGTGCTTAAGTGCCCCGCAATGGTAAGTCTTAAGGACATTTTAAGATATTTCATTTTACACCTTGGCATGACAGCTTGCAATCGGAAGCATGTTTAAATATTAACATGTCAACACATAAATATACACAGGCTCTCACACGCTAGTCACGCATGGTGCCCCTGGGTGACACTATACTTGGGTAGAAAGGGGTGCTATGTACAGTATTAAGTCAAATGGCATTGTAATATCTGCAATGCTAGAGTCAAATGCAGTATGCCTATCAGTTCATGCAAAGTTAAAAGATAGACTTAAGATTGATTCAAGGCAGAAATAAGTTGTTGGGTTATTGTTGTTATGCCTTGTTTCGTTAAACCAATCTTAATCGAAACAAGGTATATTCACAGAGATGGTCAGTAATTCCCAGGGCCAAAATTGCCTTTACCAAAAAATGTGCAAATCCTGGCCTGTTTAAGGTTTTAACCATGTGAAAACAAAGAGGGGGTATTGGTGATCCTTAAAAACATGCACATGGGATGACTTGAATGACTTAAACTTTGGCTGGAAAACCATGACCTTTAGTAATGTGGATGGTCCTGTATTGATCCCTGATAAATTTAGTAGTTCCCTCAAATGTGTCATAGACACTGGAACAATTTGTCCGTTAATGTGCCTCTGGATTGCCTTGTCTGCAGTGATTGTCCCATCTCTGACCAGTCTGTAACTTTGCAACTTTGATTATCAGAAATATCTGCTTTTACATGTGCTGCGGGGGCTAGATTGTTGTTTTTCAGCCAGGTTCTGCTGTAATTCTGCGCAACATTTTTCACTGGCTGTTTTCACCTGTGTCAAGATAGATGTTTCCTTTCCTTTTAAGTAGGCTGTGTCTTTGAATGCAACCATTAATGGGGAAAAAAAGTGTTGTTGACTCAGCCCATCAGCAATGTGTGGGTAGTGTATCTCGTTGGTACCTCCTCTTATATGTATTCCTGTCAAACTTAAGAGACAAATTGCAACTTAGCGGGAAAAAGTAAACCCACTGACAGGGCCACACAATCCGCAATAGGTTTTTTTGTTTATTTGTTTGTTTTTTTGCTGTGTGACAAGCTAACAGCGCATACAGTAGATATCAGTGAACCCTGAACAAGTAATGTGCTTTCTTCGTTCCTCAGTGTCTTTTTCACTCAATCAATTAGAGGACAAAGGCAAGACACAAGTACAAAGTAAGGACCATTTGATGTGTCCCATCGCATCCTGCCTTTTCGACAGCTCCTATGACACAAGTTCACCTTTTCATCCAACTTCCAACTTTACCTTTTCACATGAAATGTGATATTTGTCAGTTAACCAAGGCTTTGTGTGCACCAGCCAACATTTGCAACAAGGCAAGGCGAGCCAAGTCAAGTTTACTTGTACAGCACGATTCATACAAAAGGCAACTCAGTGTAATTTACAAAGGTGAAAATGGGAATGTTTAAGTTTTTTTCAACATTTGCAATCCAAAATCCAATTTATCTCCCTCCCCTTGTTGAACGCATATCTGAACGCCAGAACTCAATTGTCAATATTGTTTAAATCACAATAAAATTCTGAAAAATTACACCAGTACAACAGTTACAAAACCACAATGCCAACATATACTATGATGGTACACATGATTGGGCGCAGGGTAATACAAAGTATTACTGAGGTAAGAAGGTGTAGGACCAACTATGGTTGTGCCTTTCTACTACATATGACATAGGCTCATCTCATAGGGATTTGTTAGCCGTAATATCAGAATTGTTTTTAATTAATGAACCATTCAGCTGTGTTCAAAACATGTCGAGCGAACTGGAAGCAACTGGAATCTGAATTAAGAGTTCAGTAGCGGCTAACTGGACCATTTTTTAGGCTTTGAATTGGTTCAAATCAGAAACTTGCCATGGCAGTGTGGCCAAGTAGAGCAATTCAAAGACTATATCTTAAATCAATTTGTTTCAATTTTAGGATGCCAGGTTTGTTGGTTCATTTCTTTAGCCTCTCTAATAACCGTCTTTATTCTAAGATACCAATAATATGTGAGTAATATGCCTGTGAGGAGTGTTGTCTGTTTATCAAGGCTATCATCAGATGTGCCCATGCAGCCTTCTGTTGTTTTCAAAGTGCCCCTTACATGTTCAGACGGAGCCAAAGTCTGCGTTGGTGACTCTAATTAAAGTGAAGTTAATCACAAATAGCTGGATAGGGCCACAATTGAGGCATATGCTAAGAATGAATTACTAATTAGAGTGGCAAGCAGTGAAACAAGTCCCTGACTGCTTAAGAAGTCTCATCACGTTACTAATATATGAAAAGGTATAAACAAACAGCAATCTGGTTGTTTAGCTCCTCCATCCCACTTACAAGGATCCAATTATGGCAGATCCCAGGAGCAGCCAATATAATCAGGCAAAAGTACGTCTGTGTTATGATTAGCGGCGAAGGCCACAAACACTCTACGGCGGAAGATGCCAGCCGGCAGGCCTCCTCCAGCCAGGGTGGTTTTGTGGCTGAGTGAGCCCCAGGGCTCCACTCCCAGAACAGGCCATTGGAGAGACCACAACAACACAACCTGAACCTCAGACACTACATTCAAGGAGTGTTGTATTATGTACAAGCTAATTCACAGGATGGCTTCCTTTTATAGGGCACCCCATAGGGTGTGGTGAAACACACTATTAACACTGAATTCCTTGAACAATGCTTACCACACCAAAGTGTTGAGCGACCACACCTGCCTCTCTCTGTGCTTTATACCTTAACGTCACGATCAGCACCCTTCTGTATGACAGTGGGACGTCTTCTCTGCTGAAAAACGAAAAATAAGCTCCATTCCACACTACATCCTGACAACTTATCAACTGATATGTTTTGATGGTGGAACCCCCATGACTGCACACCCAAAACAGTTTGCTGTCTAAGCAGCGCAGCAATGAAAGAAAAGGGAAATTCTCTATCCAGTGCTGCCAGATTGTGGACATGCCACTAAGTCTCTCACTACACTGTCAGCAGGAACGTGAGAAAGAGAGAAGACAACACATGTTACTTGAATGTGATGTAATTGCATGGAAAACACATCCTGTTTATTGCACCCGACAGGCAGCATGTAATCCACCTTCTCCCATCCCACAGTGGATCACCAGTCTCTACTTCCTCCTATCTTTCTTGTCCTCAACGGAGGCACTCACTATCTTTAATATTACACTTTTTTTAAGTGACCACAATAAAGTATCACATCACACATCATCCACTGCTAACCGGAAAGCCACCAGAAGGCATGATAGCGTGGATGGATAGCATGACGCAGTGAGACAAGCAGACAGACCAGATCTAGCCTTTACTCCAACTGACTGACACGCACACGCGTGCCCACGCACACACACACACACACACACACACACACACACACACACACACACACACACACACACAGACACACAGACACAGACACACAGTTCCCTTCCTTTCTCATTTTCTCTGGGCCACAGAGGCGTACATCCCACCACAGTCATTGGCACTCATTGGTACCAGTCCTCCTCCCAACAACAGGAAGCTACTTAACCTTCAACGTATTCCAACATGGCCCTCCTTAATTCAATCTGGACCTCTGTCTGATCATGGCTCCTGTTTGAGTGATAAGCTTGGGAGTGGCTCTCATGACTGTGTACACACTAATGTACACTTGGCCAGTGCTCACAATTGTTTAATAATACAAACTTGTAGAACAACTGCAAACAACCAGCAAAGTTTTACCCTCCCCGATGATTAATATGCCAAGTTCCACTGGAGTTGCAGGGGACGGGGGAGGTCGGGTGTGGAGATTTGTCTGTTGTTTAATTAGTGCATTCCTAGCAAATTCTCCATTCATAATTATGGCTTTGGGTTTTACTGACCTTTCCTGTATTTTCTGCATGTTTGGCTTTTATCTGATCATGTTTTATTCAGGGTTATTGTTTTGTACATTTTGTCCAGTCACGTTCCCTTCTCCCCACTGCTGCAGACACAGACCAAAAAATAAATAAATAACAACGTTTACCGGACATTCAAACGGCACTTCTTTAAACGGCACTTCTTTCCTGATTCATTTCCCTTTGATTCCCCCCACCCCTTGCTTCACTCAAAGAAATTACAAGACTCTGCTATTATGAAGCTGTACAGCCAATGAGGCAATGGCTGAGGACTTTGACTAAAAGGTAGGCCATCCATATTTATGAGCATGTCATTCTGTTTGCCCTGTCACAATTCTATTTTCAATGAATAAAGGTAGAAAAAATATCACAAGCATGCCATCCAACAATTGGATATTTTTTTCTTTTTACCTCCATGCCTTCAGATGTCAGCATACAGGATGAAGAGCTTAAGTGTAAACCAAACGTTCAAATTTCAAGAGAGCTGCAGAACAGGACAAGAACTCAACCAAGAATTGTGTGATATGTGTTTTGCAACTGTAGTAAGTACACCACTGCTAACAGTACATGAATGGGAGGTCAATCTATTACACAAAATACTTATTAACAATAGTATGTGAAATTATATCTAAATGGTTAACACTTTAATGGCTTTGCTCTCTTACTTCCCCCAATTGTAAAAGGGCAAAGCCAGTCCTACATGTATGATGTGCAAAAACCTGCTTCAACTTTGCTACATCAAAGGTGAGTCAATCTGAAACATTCACATGGAAACTAAAGCAGTCTTAAGCAGTCGAGAGATGAGGACTGTGCACGCGTGCAGACACACACACACACACACACACACACACACACACACACACACAATCACACACATACACACACACACACACTCACTGCATAAGAGCAAAGGCAGCGCTTGGGGGATTTCAGCTGCCAGGGCCCCTGTAGGGAAGCAATGGCTTCCTGTTTGCAAGCCTTTCTTTAGTGAAAATGCTTAAAACGGGCCAAACGAGAGCACTGCTTATCCAGCAAAATTGCTGCTAGATGGAGCAGAAAGTGCACAAATTTTCTATGACACCCCAGTAATGAGGTTTTATATTGACCCAGCCACACAGTGTGGAGGGGTTGCTGCTCCTCCTCTCCTAAACTCCGCTGGCTCTCCGAGCCCTCTATTTGGCGTCCCGCTGTGCCTCCACTATGGGTGCACAAAACACATCACTTGGTAAGGGACACTTGTCAAGTATTCATAAATCTCCATTATAGTGGTTGTTTGAGGAGCGACTATATAAAATATGGCATATTCACGCAGCTTAACATTATAACTTAACCCATTCATCTAAATAAACGTTGCTAACATCATCAAGGTAAATGTTTACAGGTAATTTTAGCCTGTTATAAAATGTAAGCTTTCCTGTTAACTGATAAAAGCAATCAAATAAAGATTTTCTGACTGTATTTATCCTGAGTTATGGCTTTCATACAAAACTATACAAATAGATGCAGATGCTTTGATAACATTGCATGCTTTCTATTTGATCAGAATCTCCCTGAAGATGTCTCCCCTCCTGAATCCTAATTGCCCGAGGCAGTGGCCCATGATGAACGGCTCTATATCCTGGAGCTGGAACACGTAAAGGTCAGTGCCGGGTGTTTGTGAAAACCGGGACAGCTACTGATCTCAGTGTGATCTCACAACAGATATTGCATTCACGACACGTATGTTTTGCCAAGCGCCACGACTGAACGTCAGGAGGAAAAACCCTCAAAAAGTGATGAAGAGAAGGTAGGAAGTTAAGACTACACAGAGACAGAAGCTGAGATGAGTGTTGTGTGAGCACAGTCGCCGAGCAAAACGCACCCTATTCTTATCGGCAATATTTTTACGTGTCCATCAGGTTACCATGCACACAGCTATTTTGGGTACATGCATTACCAGCGAGTTTTTGCACAGTCTGCTCTCCTCGGCTGAATTAAAAATGTATGCTTGGCTGGAGATAATTGTGGAGTTACATCACTGATAATTATCTTAAAGCCAGAGAGGTAAGCCTGTCGATTCGA
Source organism: Carapus acus (assembly GCA_900312935.1). Lineage (NCBI taxonomy): Eukaryota > Metazoa > Chordata > Actinopteri > Ophidiiformes > Carapidae > Carapus > Carapus acus. The sequence goes on from OMPJ01020897.1 coordinate 65,860, forward strand.
GAGAGGAGCCGCATTTCTAATAGCCGCCTTGCGAAAAAGATTTCATGTATTGGGAAACTACTATTCTGGGGCGGATTTTTGCCCCATTTCTGCTGTCTGAGATGCCACAGTTGTGTGCTCTCTTGACACACACGAACCACAAAGGCCACCCACAGTGCATTAAGAATGTTTTTTTTTTTTTTTGACAGACATCAAAATGTGACCTTTAAACGATTCTTGTTATCAGGGAAGGCCAACAAGAAAATCGATAGGATACAGCTGGAGAGGAAGGATTAATGCAGAAAAAATTGATCATTCCATTTCATTTTGATCTTGATTTGATGTGCGAGCAAAAAACACCTAATCTGACCACAAGCACCTCTTACCAATTCACGTGAGAATCTTTTGGGCACAAAAAAAGACAGGAAGTGTCTCACTTACAAAAAAGATGAGGCTGGAGCACAGGCCTCCTCCACTGACAGTTAACCTTAATAATGGAAAGCATTTCCGTTTTTCTTTTTTCCCCTCTATTTTATGGTGTGACACACTGCTCAAGTGTTCTGTTTAACACCAGGAATAAAAACTGGCAAAGCTCATTGTCTGTTTCACACAGTTTACGGGTACATAACGCTGCAAAAACAAATACATTAATCATCAGAGCACATTGATAGATTGTTAATTATTGTACCTCGTTGTTGATGCCACACATTGTTGAATCCTTTCATGGATAATCAGAGCACTTTGGTGGAACTTTATTAAACAGACTTCATTCACAAAGGCATGTCAGGAAAAGCAGGCATGGTGTCAAGACAGATAAAAGGCAATATTTCCATTTTTGTGACAACATTAAAAGAATATCTGCCCTGAAAGAATCACACCATGCTCATACTCGCTCTGTGTGGAAATGCCAGTCCTCAACAGATAAACAGGGTTATCGGGAAAGATAACAAATATCAGAATTGAAAGATGGCACTTGTCGTCTACAAGAAGAGACATCAGTGTTTATTGAATCAATCGCCAGACGGAGGAATCAGGGGGAAAAATAACGACACCCCTTTTTGCTTCATGGGGGCCTTACCTGATCAGGTTTCTCAGGGACAGCCAAAGTGAGTCATTAATTTCCCATTTTTCACTGTGGACTATGAACCAGGCGAATTCTGCATGACTTTCAAAATTTTCAACGTAAAAAAAGTTACCGTAGACACCTGTCTTGCATTGATTAGCTGTGAAAGTTAGATTTGTCTGTGTATTTCTGCCGCTGCAGTGTGGATACTTAATCCTTAATGGAGATCTGAGAAACACATGGCTTGATCTTGCTACGTCCTGCACGGCACCCATGGCAACTGGGGAGGCCATTCTTCTTGCCAAAAAGTGCTTTTAATTGACTGACATCTAATCACACGGTGAAATACAGAGGACAGAGCTGACAAAGCAGGTCAGCCAGGAACAGGGACATGCAGCTGCAGTAACCAATGCAGCATGGTGCCGAGTCTGCTATGCTGGCCAGAGGGTTTTAATGAACAAAATTATGGTGTTGGAAATTTTCCTCACAAGATTCTTCAATGAATATATGATCGGTTGTGATTAAGACGACATCAGTGCGAGCAGGGGGGAACCTCTTTGATGTGCAAACATTGCAAGGGATGTTAGGTCTCACAAGTGGGCACAAGCTGAACACGTATTTAACTGGCTCTGTGAAAAGGGAAAATTTTTCACCATCAACTTTAGTTTTTATCTCCCTGCAATATATGCCAGGTTTGGCGGTCTGCAATTTTTCACTTTCAACCGTGGGGCTTGGGGCTTCACTGAAAAAATATTTCTTCCTCATTATCAGGTGTTAAATCAACGCACATGGGGAAACCATCACCAACCCCGCCCTCAACTTAAAAATCCTGCGCTGACAACACTGCGTGGTGACAGTCATAGATAGAGGAGTAAAGAAAAAAAAGTCTCCAAATCTCCTGTCTGCACTTCGGGGAATCATTGGAATTCATGATCTTTTCTCAGTATGCTAACAATAATCTTCTGCTCGCTCTGTCTTGCACATCACCAGGCATAGTAAACACTTGTCTTCAGCAACTCTGGCAGCCCCAGCTTCTCCTCTCAACATGCAAATTTCAAGGCCGTGCCCTACTTTGTATGACAAATAAATCCTCAACCTTTTCCACACTGCCTTTTATACAGCTGGTGGTGAGTCCCATGCTCATGAGTGACAAACCAGACACCTCACTCTCGTGCAGGATGCCACTTTGGTTTAATACTGCGCCTCAAGAAACTGCCACGTTCACTGTTGCCCTTCTTGCTATGGACCGGACCGACTTCAAAATTCCGAAGACATAAATATATTAAATCTATACAAATACACCACCCCTGAGGCAGCTCGGTCCTGCTGTAAGGGGGAACTCAGTGTGTATTTGTTAAGCATGGTATGACAAATGTTTCTGCAGTAAAATCTGCTGGATAAATAAAATGCAAACTCAAGAGAAATTTGTTTGTTTGTACCGTATATTCCACTACGTCTGAAAGTGCAAAGGGGGCGTTTCATTGGAAGCTTCATGTACAGATGAGATGCGACACATCTGCTGTATGTTATTGCTTTACTTACAACTGCCATGAGATTAACTTGTTATTGGAATTACAATTTATCACTCTGAAAACTGTATGTGGATACAGTTTGACAATGGCCCTTTTCAGTGATCATCATATCTCATCACATTTCACTTCATTGAAAACTATTCTGGAAAAACTAAATTCTTGTGTGTGCACATGTTTTTATGTGCAAGCACGTACCACATTCGGTCCAGGTTCGGTCAATGTACTCAAAGTAAATGAACCAAGTAGTCTTGGGCTGATTTCTTCATATTTCTTCATTAAAGCTCCAACAGAAATACAGTGATTAATTTGTGATTGCAATCATATTCCAAAAAGGTTTCGAAGGAGGTGCTGCTCATCATACTGATAGCAATATAGAACCTTTTCATTTGTCTCACCTCCAGCTCATTGCTTTGATGGTGTCAAGTGGGAGACAGCAACCAATTAAAACAAAATCAGTCAAACAACTGGGGGTCAGATCTCTTGATGCTCCCAATCACTCATAATCTCCTGTTGTTATGCTGCAAAAACACCACTAGTGATTTGAATATGATAAGCGGAGTGTGAGCAGTGGGAGAATGTATTTTTCTAAGCAGCTACACTTTATGAAAGACAAACCCCTGTGAAGACATCACATTCAAAACACTCCACGTAGCCATCTTGACTGTGAATGAAGAGTATGGGCTCCAGAGAGAGAAGCCATTATGATCTAAAATAAACAAGGGCAGAGGCAACAAGAGGCAGAGCACCTTCATTAATGCCTGTACCCACAACCGTGCATGGGATCCATTTGTTTTTAAGAACGCAGATGCTATGGGGTCAGTGGTGGGGGTCATACAAATGGCGTGAGTGGGATCTGGCAGGACAAGACAGTGGTCCTGATAGTTTTTCCATGCACGTCCTGCTCTGTTTGTCATTACTATGTGCAGACGAGGGGTGATGTTTACTCTGCTGAGACAAGCAAGTCTACTGCTTGAGGTTGCAACCTTGTGACTCCCGTTTTCCTCTGGTTGCCTGCTTCTCCGGCATCCAGCCATGGCCCTGCCACTCCACCAGCCTCGCTGGGGTTACTGTCCCTGAATGCCTATCATTTACCAGCACCAGGTTTTTGAAATTGATCCGACAAATGGAGTGGGTGTTTTTTAGCGCACACTATCTGACTGTTGCATATTCTAAGGAATTTGAAGTCAACATTTCAGAAAATAATAAATATTCACACAGGATAGATTACTGCTATGCATTATTCTGGTAACATATGTCTCATCCTGCCTGTAGCTTCAAATTGTTTTAACATCCGAACACCCCCACCCCACCCCCGGCCACACATGTACAACACAGGGCACACAAGATGGGCCGAGTAAGAGAGGGGGTGAGACAGAGAGACATGGCAACTGACTGTAGGAAAAAGTAGACAATCTGTGAAATAGGGAAGTATAATCCTTGGTAATAGAAAAACAAATCAATGAAAATCTGGTGGGATGGTTTATCGTACAAAGATGATGACAAAAAATTTAAAAATGAACGAAAGAGATTAAAATGTGGGCAAACACAATTCAGTTTGTTTGTGCAAAGCTAATGGCTTAGAGAGAGCCGAAGTAACGAAGCACAGAGGGAGACAAATGTGAAATAAGAAAAAAGGTCAAAAATTAATAGAATGCAACAGTCAATGCAGAAACAATTACCACAGTAAGCAAAAAGGAGGGAAACGTAGTCAAAATGTCAGGCAAGCAGACAGAAGAGATAATGATGATGACTATGATATGTAATGGCAAAAGGGAAAAATCAATTATAAAGCATCAAATAAAAAATGAAATGATTACCAAGTTTATGCAGGAGCTCAGGGGTCAGAGGTCAAGTTCAATTTAAACAGGAAAACCATTATGGCGTCTGCATGGATGTCTCTGGAAGAAATAAAGCAAGGAGGTGATGTAAGTACACTTCAGTGTAAGTGCTGTTTAAGTTCACCATCTACTTGACAATATGTAGTTCTCAAATATTAATGTGACACAATGCTGTAGTAAGCACTGAATCACTGCCGCACACAAATGAGTGAAGCTCTGTTTACTTAAGTGCTGGTGAACAACCTCAGGCCTCGCGGTCACACAATCACACAAAAGAACACTACTCCCAGCTCTTTGAAACAATATGACATTTTTCCATCTTCCTGTAACATGAGGCAGGCCATATATTAAAGTGTTTGCTCAATTCAAAAACCTCTCAGCAAAATTAGATAGACTATGCAACACTGTGTAGTCTAGCATGAGTGTGTAGCTCTACATCTCATGCCTCCATGGCCACTTTTTGTTCCATATACAGTACACATTTTGCAACCACACAGATAACTTGACATACCACAAGCCTATTTGATGTACAGGTACAGTATATATGCAGAGTGTATATATGTATGTTTGTGTGTTTGTACAGTATGTATGTATCTAAACGATGTATGCATGTATTTTCATACGTACATATACACAAACACATACAATATACATTTCTTAGATCCCTATAGTAGCCAAGGAAACTGTTAGCAATAAATTCACCAATGGCTGTGCATTCACTGCTAAACAAATGCATTTATTTATACAATGCTCCAAGTCTCAGGTGAATAGGAGAGAACACAAAATCTCTACTTACTCTCTTTTCCTTTTTTCCCCCCATCTTTTTTTTTTTTTTTTTTTTTGCTTGAACTTGTGAACACAACATTTACAACAGATTGTGCCTTTGATTCTAAAAGTAATTTCTTGACAGTTTCCCTCTCACAATGCTCACCGTCTGTTTGCTACCGATGGCCACAAGGTCATTTCCTCAACACATATGGCCTCTGTGACCACAGGGAAAAAATTTAAGTCCTGGCATTTTGAAAAGAAATTATCATCCACATAGAGTTAAATGCCAGCCTGCAATAGATGCAATAACAAGGAATTGCAAATTTTACACAGGAGCCCAATGAAATCCTAATAAAACACCACCTCATCTTTATTATAGTAGGCTTTGGATGATGATTCATTTTTAATTGAAGCTAAGTAACACTATTTGCTTGTTAAGACTTCGAGAGCCACATATATCATAGTCTTAAAAAGGCACGAGCCGGGGAACAGGAGTCTGCTGAGAAACGTTTAGAGTAACTAATATCTTCTTATCAGCACAAAAGACAAAGCAGGAATAAATTTACAAGCAGGAAACACTTTACCGGGCCCTTGTCACACCCAGAGCATCCAAACAGTGCTCAGATGTTTAACATCACAGCATCCTCAGCCCAACAATTAAATCATCAAATCAAAGCATGAGGAGGACCACAAAAAACAACCCTTAGTTGCATCGGTGTCATAAGAAACTGCTTTGAGAAATTGACATTCTGCAGCACTATGACACATGTGATGGAAGCCATTGGGTTAAGGACACATTTAGAAAAGCTGCTGCATCTGTGTGTGATTAGTTCCACTACTTACGATAAAGAATGAAGCGTAAATGTAACCTCGTCATAATCGCTGTGTCACAGAGGCATAGAAACACTCAACCAGAAAACAACAACTGCTACACTCTATAGGACTCCGTTGTGACAGTGCCTTGTCCTGCCAGTGTTTCTCCACCCATCATTAATTGCCTGATCATTGTGGAACTGAAAACAGCACGAGTTTGAGCAGTCAGGAGATCTCACAGGTATTAGCTGCTAATTGCCATCAACCAAACAAGCAGCATTTTCTAGAGAAAACAATCTATATTAATTCCTTCTATTCTTCCCCGAAGACTACACAATGGAACTTTGCCAGTGCCCAAGATAAATGCGTATACCATAATTACAACTAATTGTGCAAATAATTGCAAAGTTCTTGAGGCACCTACACCCACAATAAGACAAAAACAATCTATGCTGCTCTTGGCTGTGAAATTGAAATAGTCCCGGGTTTTTTTCAACACTCTGTTTTATGCTCATTGGTTCACTAGTGCCTCTCTGAGAGAACACAGACGGCAAAAGGAAAAAACGACGGAGCTCGGACGAAGCTGATGGTGGGGATTTGTGGGGATTCTCAAAGCGTACATGTTGCTCCACTGTTTCATATCTCCCTACAAAACATCAGAAAAGCTTCAGAGCTTTATTGAAAAGAAATAAATCTTTTGATTATATTGTCCCACCCTTTTTTAAAGGATGAAAAATAGCAACCAACAACACATCACCTGTAAATCCAGACAGGCTTTTTCAGAAGGGTTCAGACCTAATCCCTTTCATTTCAGGTCAGGGAAATATTAGTGCTTTCTCACTGCTTTAACAGTCAAAGCACATTTCAAAGATTCTGACCGCTTCTACCAGCACAGGGAGGAGAGTGTGTGAGTGAGTGTGTGAGTGAGTGTGTGAGTGAGCGAGTGAGTGAGTGAGAGAGTGAGAGAGTGAGTGAGTGAGAGAGTGAGTGTGTGTGCATGCATGCATGTTTGTAGGATGGGGGAGGGAGGCAGATGGCAATCCTACATCCATTACGGTTGAACCAATCATCAAAGACAAATTATGTTGGAGTTCACTGAGATACGTTAATTCCAAATCGGACGCAAGTCATTAAAAGATCAGCAGTGTGATATTTTCCATCTACAAATTAGAATAGACTGCTGGATAGGTTTTAATATCAATTCAGGTTACAAAAATAGAAAATCAAGGATGGCATATGACATCATACCAACCATACCGTCTGATTCGGAATGAATGTGTACAAATCATTACAGAAAATTGTGATTGCTCAATTAAAGGGAATCATTGAACCATTGCAAGCCTTAGCTATGCGATGATCAAACAACCTTGGTGTGTTGTAAATTGTACATGAGGTGACAAGGTTTTGATTGATAACAATCGTCGCATTTCTGCCATTAAAGTTGAGGATTCTCCTGGTGATTTGAATGAGATGACCACCAACACGCAGTTACTTTTAACAAAAGACACAAAGGCAGAGGTTTGCATGGTCTAGGGATTGACACAGAATAAAAAGCAGGACAATATTTCTCTCCAACATAAGCATCAAAATGGCTGGGTCAGCTTCAGCCCCTAAATGCTCACTCCATTTTCTCACTCATCTCCCAAACAATGCTTCTTGCATCACTAAGGTGCGAGTAAGGTGATAAATGTCTGACACCTAATATCTGAAAGCCTGGCAAATGTTCAGGAGCAATGAGCGGGGATTCGGCAATGTCAATATTTCTCTCCAACATGCAGACTAGGCATAGAGACTAATGACAGACCAAGTATATCAGCAAATGAGAGCACAACAGCAGCAGAGCACTGGAGGGAATTAATAGCAACAGCAACAAATGACCTGACAGGACAATTACAAACACACAGACAGACAAAGACGCTGGTGACACACACATACACACATACTAAACTGCAAACCACATAAACAGCTGCAAGCACAATGTTACACAAAGTACCGCAGGGTAATGTCTCTAAAATCCAACTGATGACATGCAGGAGAAAAAACATTTGATTCTGTGCCGTTTAGTGGTTTGGGGCTACAAATGAAGCTCCACTAGTGGTAAGTGTTTATAGCTATGTTGTTTATTCATGGTATTTGTGAGGTATTCGAGAGGAAAAAAAAATCTCACTAACACCTCATTTGATCCCCCCCGACACTGCCCACCCACCATTTTTCTCCAATCTCATACATCCACTGCGTAGCCTTCAGCCCAAAGCTTGTCATGAAAGCACAACAAGGCTGGTTTTCAGTAGTCTTGATTAAAGAGGCTGACTTTTATTCTCTAAAGTACACCCTTCCCCTGTTCCCCCTGCCATGGCACACAAGGGTACCGTTCTGGTGGCAGTGGAATTCATCCATTCATCATTCTTCTCACCTATGAAGAAAAACAAACATATATCAGGTTGAGCTGCCCTCCCTCTTCTCTAAATCATGCTTTGTTCTGCTGTGTATGAAGAAAAGGGGCCCAGTCTTCAGACAGCCTCTGAGCAAAAGCAAAGTGAAGAGCTGCGATGGGGTGTACTGGGCACTGTGCCCTCAGACATACATTTTCAATTTGACAAATCAAAAAATCTATCCAAGTTTACACCACTATGTATCTGTTTATATCACTGTGCATCTCTGTATGGTCAAGAGTGAATAAAACATTATTTCAGTTAAATGTTTCAGTTGCACTAATGTGCTCCAGTTGTGATGGAAGTGATGGATTTATTTGTAGATATTTTTGTTGTCCAAAAAAAGCAACTTGTTACAAACTAGAAAACATAAACGCCCGTTGGTCATTGCAACAATATTTTGGTGACATTTCTGGGCAAATTAGGATTTAACTCAGCTGGACACCGTTTCGGAATAGATGGAGCGTGACTGGTTTGCACACCACCGATGGAGTTCATTATGGTGAGAGTATTTCCCATTTCTTTCTTATCGAAGCAATTTGTTTTGCGTTATTTATCTTTCAACGGGAGGACATTTTTTAATCATCCTAAACAGCATATATTTGTTCCTTAATAGAATTTAAAAATCTATCAGTAAATAGTATTGTTATTTTAATGAAAAGAAGATGTTAGTGGGTTTGAACCACCCCCGCCCCCCCAAACCCCTTGTGGCGGGGTGGCAAATTACCCACAAAGACGGGAGCCTATCTCTCCAGGCATGCTAGATTGCCGAGTATGTTGCTGTAATGGACTGATGGTAAGCAATAGGGGCTCTGTCCTTTAATCTCTAATCTCTCCCTCTCTTTCAACTGGAAGGAGGAGGAGAATGTGAAGATCAGAAAGCTGAGAGAGGATATCCTTTCCCGTAGGCTCAAGCCATGCTGCTCCCCATGTCCTAGGCTGAGGCCGTCACTGGCAGTGTCTAGGGCCATGAGGCAAGCAATTTTCAAGTTGTGGTGTGAATCGATACCCAATCACATCACGTTCACAGGCCGCGCATCAACCTGAAGAGGCCGTGGTGCAATTTACAGCATATTGTTTTTGGCCCTGCGAGCAAACAGGCAATAGGAGCAATAGAAGCATCATGGCAAAGTGAGACAAGGCCTGGTCATGGCCATGACTGCCTTATCTCTGGCCACAGAAGTACTGATACTAAATACAAGCCAAGACCATGTGCACGCGCACACACACTCTCTAACACACACACACGCACACATGCACACATGCACACACACACACACACATTAATAACCACATTTTCAGACTGAATGTGTGCATGTCAGTGTGCATGTATATCTATACATTTGATGTATATTATACAAAGATTCCAAACTGATACCTCACACATTGCTATTACAGTGGCTGATGTTAAATGCAAAGATAAATTCATGATTTGTCTCTGTGGAGACCTACAAAGGGAAACTCTTCAACTGTGAGCTATTTACATGCAAGTGTCACATTATGTCAGAATATCGTAAAATAGGAAAGTGCAGGGGACTGCAACACAAGGAACATCAACGCAGGTAGAGTCTGCGGGAGCAGCGCCCTGCAGGAGGTGTGACAGACTCATCATTCAGAACAAAACCATAATGTTTATGTGTGCGCTGAAACGTATATCTTGTCACTCCAACAAGTGGCCTCCATACACATGCGGAGTCATTACCTTCACACAGTGGGACTGTCGCTGTACGACGCACACTGTGCTATGAGCCCAGTGTGTTGCATGGTTGATTGAGTAATTGGGTATTCTGCGGCTAAACAAAAACAAATGCCAAGTGAAGATAAGTATATGCTGCATTTGCTTAGCAATGACTACAAATTTTCAGTGTTTATACTTTATGGGTGCCTTGTGCATATATTGGCCAAGCATGTGTACACACAAGTAGCATAGCAATGTGAATTTGTATGTATTAGCTAGATAGAGAGAAGGAGAGAGACAGACAGATAGATACATTATTGATCCTTGAGGAAGCTGTGTTGTTGATGGCTGTACCAGTGTTGTGTGTTCCTCCTTTTCAGTGATTGTGGGTTTCTTAAACAGAAAGCTGCTCAGTCATTAATTTGATCCATGTGCAAAGTAAGCTGGGATATTGTGAGAGAAACATGAATGACATATCTCTCCTGGTTGATATCCCTTTTCCCATGGATGACCCACCTCCTCTCTCTTAACATCCTCATGTAAACTCAATATGTGGTACTTGGGGTTGCTATGGTTGCACAATTCTTTTCAAATGACACCTTTGTCTATTGCACTCCAGGTCAAAGGCGATCGCACTGAAGGACCTGGTGTTCAGCTGCGCTAAATGTAAGCATCAGATTGTATGTTTTAAGTGTTAACCTTCTGTGTGACTGGTGCATTGTTAAACTGTGGAATATCTTCCATATACATATACTGTATATCTTCCATATACGTGTGTGTGTGTGTGTGTTTGTGTGTGTGTGTAAAATAGTTTTTATTGAGTGTTAACTATTCTTATTGTGATTGTTTTATTCTGAAGCAGTCATGATGCCACTTGTTAGTTTAAAATGTGTTATGGTGTTTTCATCATGTTATTGTAATTGGAGGTGATTTCCATTATAACTGAAGTTGAAAATCATTAATCACCAAGCCAAAGCAAAGACTGGAAGCATAGAATAAAAATTAAGATATAATGGTGCTTATAAGCTTGAGCACAAATGTAAAATGATTGGAAGAGACATGGCAAACGATTTCTGATGACTTTGTGTCCAGGGGCTCGGTTGTCACCACTGGCTATCAGAGGGAATATATAGAGGTAATAGGTTCAGTATCTTGAGGGGGCACACTGAATTGTGAACTTTCAGATTATCCTTACAACTTTTCCTTTGAATAAATCACTTGAGTGGAAATGAGCAGCAGGTGACGTTTTCCTTATTTTCAAGTAGTTTCTGAGGTTAGGTATCATGACATATGCAATATTGTGAATTATTTGTGCATTGCCTCAATCCATGAACAGAGGCATGCACACAGGCTGGAAAAGCATGATGTTGAGTAAAGTATGCCTCCTGACCCCTCCTCTATCCTCAGTCCATGTCAAAGAGCATGTTTGGCCAAAGTCAACGATGTCAACATAGTCTAAAAAATATTCAGAATACAAATTTTGTATCGGCTCAGGAAAGGCCTTTTTTTTCAACCATCAGCTTCCAGAGGCAAGTCAGAACAAATCACACACATGTGAGTGAAAGCATTACCATAAAGGCAGAATGGATTATTCTTTCAATATTGTGGTATGTTGTCCCTCCTTCTCTGTACTTGACTTGCATGTTTGCTTGTCTGAGTCTTGTGAGGACATTTTTTAATATGTGTCCATCAGACTACACCATCACACACCCCACTATGTTTTGCAATGCACAGGTATGAGACATGAGAGAACGTCAGATTATTGACAAAATCAGCAGCCATGGTGTGGTTTTGATTTTCAGCTTCTTGAATATTTTGTGGGAATAAAGTCATTCAATCCTGTTCTCACACAATTCATGACTCTTGGGTCCCACAAAGAAGATTTTGTATATTGCATGCTAAAATCACTAAGAATGGATAGTTAATATCTGCCATCCTCATGCTCATCCAACTACATGTTTAGGTGATCTCAGGGAAGTATGGATGCCTCCTTCAGATACTGTAGCGCTTCGTCACACTTACAGGTAGCAACAGTTAAAATTCTGACACTAATTAGAAGCCGTCTGTCCTGTATTTGAAATTCCATCAACGTATCATTTCCATTACTACACAGTGACACCTTATATTCAGCCGTATAATGCAACTAGTATTTCTAGATTTGCAGGAATGCCTCCTTTATCAGTGTCCTGCAGAACACCACTCATTTACCATCATAGACCTCCTTCACACAGAGATCAGTGTACATATAAGACATAAATGTGAATTTTTCATCATATCTCCGTGCAGGGCATATTAATCAGAGGTGCATCCTCTGCCAAGCAGATCTCATCCATATTCTTGCAGGGTTATTGCACGGGGAGCAGTTGGTGATAAAGCAGGATCGATATGCAGAGCTGGTAAAAACACCGCGTGTACGACAGCATGGTACAAAGGGGGAGATGAGAGAGTGAGGGGGAACGGGAGGCGCCCGGTACGCTGAGCTTAACAGTCATCATGCAGGGTATTTTGACCAGAGGAGACAAAGTGAGGCTTCCTCGTCTTCTGTTAGGTCACGCTGAAAATACAATGTGCACATATGATCTGCTGCTAATTTATCTCTAACATCATTTATATCTTAGGGATTTCCTCAAGCAGTGTGCTGGGTTTGTCATGGAAATTCACAAACAAAAAACTCAAATGCCAGATATTGTATTAACAAAAAGCAGAATAAGGAAGTGAACAATGAACGTAATGTACATTTTTGTATGTATTGAGAGCAATATGTGTTAAGTTTGCTTTGATGATCATGGGTGCAGCGGTGTCTCCCCTAATGCTTCAATCTAGCTGTACAACATGGGAACCACAATCTTCAAATATTTTCTGGCAGTCAAACTTGGCAATATATCAAACATTTTCTCTCTGGCACAGCTCAAAACTGCCACAGTGAATTGAGTGACAACTATATTTCTCATCTGTTCCATAAATCAAGGAAATGCTGTGAAGTTAACTCCACAAACTGCGGAATGCTGTCTGTTTTGCAAGCTCTGAAGGATTTCTTTAACAAAGTTCCACACAGGAGTGAGAGAAAAAGTAATTTCTTTGACAGGAAAACCTTATGTGATAGAGGAGACGATTCACTGCATTAAAGAATGGGGCTCCAAACAACAGAGATAGTAGGTGTTTAAAAGGCCAATTTTCCAGTCCACATTGTCATTGTCACACTCTTAACTCAAAAGGCAGACATGCACTCTGGTATCAAAGGCCATTGATTTTCTAATCAAGAGCAAATGATGATTAAGGCATATCTGCCCCCTTATCTTTCCGTTTAAAATCCTCCTTTCTGGATTCAATTTGACTTTGGCTGTTTTGCTGCGGAGGTGAGTCAGGACAGTCAAAGGCAAAGACACCTTGTAGAGACAACGGGTGGTGTCATGAATGATTAAGGGTAGTGAAACAGAAAATGATCGCACATCGTCCTTCTCTCTAGGATGAGCTGTGAAGGGTCCCATTGTTGCTGTGCGTGGAAGGTTATTTCTTAATGACACAAAAGCTGATCATTGAGCTTGTCATTTGCCATGAAAATTAAAGTCGGACATGGTGCGTTAGTGTTTGTAATACTTACGGTTAAGTTCATTGTCGATGTTGAGGTAAAAGTGCAAAGTATAAACATGGGGCTTGTGCAGGTTATTTGCTGGGAACATATAGTCACACACCTAAATCGTTTAAATTCCAAGGTTGGTAGCACTAAACAACATTAAAAACGCAGGGCAATGAAGCTGCCCGTTCCTGTACCCTGACAACATTAAGGTGCAATAACACAAAGCAGAACTGGCTCACCCTGAGGGTATACATGCTCACTTCTTAGCAGACTTCAATAATCCACATTTTCACCTTGTCTGTCCTCCTATGTATACATTTAGCCTTTGTGATACACTTGCCTGAGGATGAGGATTAACTCCAGCCATCTATAAAGTTGGTTTGTACTTTAGGTCGGACTGTCCTGTAGGATCAGCCCAGAGCTCAATTTCGCAATAAAGCCGCAAACAATCATCTGCTCTCTTTCTCTTCTTCAGCCATCTATTTTCTCATTCCAATTCAAACCATAAACATTTGGCTCAGGGGAAATGTATAGGACAGATGGACATCATCAGTGTCTGACCTTCAGGCAACTGTAGTTCCTATCAACATCAGCTTCAATATCTTGCAGCGCTAGAATGACAGCACTTATTTATGATAAATAGATAAGGTAGATACAGACAGACAAATAGATATTAGTGGGTCGACATGACATCTCTTATATCTCCGATAAATCGGAATCATTAAATTGCAGCTGCTGGTTCTAATTACTCTGGTTTGAAGAGTTTTGACAAAACAGAAGCAGGGGACCCACTTTTCGGATTGATTAATTTCTATTTGACCAAGAATAGGTCCTGATATAAATTATACTGTATATTATGTATATTTCATCGATAAATCAACAGTTACACCGAGAATTATCCGCATTTTTCCTTTTCCCTCAGCTCAAACAAGCACTCACCATATTGACTGCGTCTGTGCATACTGATTATGTCATTGTCACCAATCCCTCCATGCCACCCAAAATCTCTGATGTTGCTTTAACTGGAGTGATATGGAAGTGGGTATCCATCATCAGTGAGATGAGAGAATCTCATAGAAGAATGAGACGTCTGTTCTGTGAAACAGCATGAGATGACGAGAAAGACAGAGAAAGTAGGATTCCGCTGTTGGGTGCACACACTCCTCTGCAGACAGATGGGACAACAGAGAGAACTAGTTCTATTCCCAAAGTATTTTCCTCTATTAAGGATGCCAACATATGCTCGATGAATGTGTCTCTTTGCAGAGCTTAGAGACCGGATGATCACCGTTTGCACACTAATAGATTTTGTTTATTTGGATACCGAGAGCACTAACCGTCAGGAAGATAAAGGCATTACAGTCTTTCAAAGCCTATACAATGATTCCTCACCACAGTCCAACAGTCAGCTGAATTAAAAAAAAAAGCCTTTAATGCAACACAACGGATGTTTCTTTTTGAAATATTGCTGAAATTATTAACCATAATCAGGCTTACGTTCAGAATATTACAATCAGCAAAATGAATCAAGTTTGAACTGGGCTGAAAAGGAGATGTTTTGAATGCTAGGTAGGTTACGCATTTTAGTATTTCAGCTGGAGAGAGGCAGATTGTTGTATCAATCATCAGGCTGCTGAATTATTACTGTCTCAAATGATGTCTCCCCCCTGGTCTGTATATGTGGTACACTACTGTATGAACCAGTGTAACCTACTAGTCGTTGTATTGGGAGATGCGCTTCCTTATGGAGAGGTTTCTGGAGATTTTAACCTTAATCCTATCAGCTAATGTAGTGGCACTGATCCGCGCCTGTCTAGAAGGTTATCTGTGCATGTTTCAGACCCATTGGCATTTGTTATTTACATAGCTTTTCCCCCAGCAGCTGTTACCTGTGCCAGAGGTGTAGATGAGGGATCTACCTCCCAATCACATCCATATCTATATTGCATGGCTGACTGACTTGGCACGACACAATGTCAGGATTATCTAGCATTCCCATGAAGCTTCATCATAATCATCCCAAAACTTCTGCCAACATTTCCAAAGAAACCCAAAAGGAATCATGGCTCTACTTTTCACAATACACATTTAGAATTAAGAATTTGCACAAAGCTTTATACCCAAATGGACAGCACGTAAAATGTGATACAATGCCAATTATGCTGAGGAGAGAAACTAATTTTACAATTTGTTTGGCAGTGTTGCAAAAAATGCTGATGCACATTTGCCCGAGTCAGACCTCCATCCTGCATCCAGACGGCCACATGGAGTAAGATGAATGAAACAGCAGTTAGATCCAGCGATTTCACAGCCTTATCCTATAAACCTGTGGATAATTAATTCTAATGATACTTTTTATCTGCGACACCCATCACGATAAACGTCAATACACAAACCTACTCATATGAATGTGCTATTGAGCGTAACGTTGACCTTTCCAGACCCCCTGGACCTCTGAAGACGTGTGAAAAACAGCCCTAATGCTAACGCCAGCCCTTTAGTGCACAGGGCTCATTTGATATAAGCGTGACAGGGGTATTTATAGAGCTGCACCACACCTTCCTCTTCTCTCTGTTCCTTTCTATACCACAAGACCATTCCGGCCCAGACAATATTGGCAGCCCTGCTCACTCACTGGAAAAGTCATCATGTCAGCATACTGGCAGTCAGTAGCATGTTGTCCTAACAGGTTTGGACGTCCACTAGAAGGAGCCCAGTTATTCATTATGCAGTGACAATATACCGTACACTCCCTTATGAAGATGCATCGTTTGTAATTTCCTTAATCTTGTGCCTACATTCCCTTTTGGTAGAGTTGCCTCTGATAGTACCGGTAATATTGTGTTACTTAGATTACAAAACATTCATTGGGAGAGAGAGTTTTGGACGTATGACTCAACATGCACAAATCAAGGTATATTTTCACAACTCAAAATAGTCAGAAATATCAAGAATTTTAAATTACTTGGTGTACTTGCTTTAAGGCACTGTAGGATTACTTTGGAGGTTTTGCTACTATATGACATTATTGTGGCCTCACACAAATGAGAACACAGGGGTCAGCATTAAGCATTTAGACATTTAAAATCCTGATGAATATTTACCCACATCTGATCTAATGCTATGCTAACTTAAGTTTGCTCTGAGGCAATTTAGACTAGATGATGGCGTTAGACAGTAACTAACAATACCTCCCTTCCATGTGCAATAATCTAATTTGCACAGTATTAATTCATATACTCATAAAGCCAAGGACACCAGGAAACTACTCTTTATGTGTCTGGACTATCTGTTTACATTCACCACATCATCAGCTACACCAGCAGGAGAAATAAATAAATTAAAATGCCCCGAGCAGATGTTTACATAAACATTATGTACCAATACATTATGTATTGCTCAGTGCCCTTAGTGCTCCAACAGAATTCTCCATTATGGTTGCAGGTGTTCCTTTATACTGTGAAGCTACACTGCTTTGATCAGCTTGTCAAAAAAGTCACTCTTTCATCTGTGGCAATGTGACTTGCTCAAACGAAGATTTTTGCCCAAGGTTCTCCCGCAGATTTAACAGGTCCCCTTCACTTCGTTAGTATTCAAGCTGGGGATGGTAATCCAGTGCTGCTTTACCGAATGTCATCAGCAAGATCAATCCACTGCTATTACATAGTGTAAATGTCCAAGATAGGGTTGAAACTAAGCTAAATGGATGAAAGTAAGGGCAAAACAACAACGCAAAGATAGGGAAAATTCTAAATTCTAACACTGTGTTGTGGAGCTTCCGAACATGTTTTCACAACGATGTCATAGTGACAGAAACTGATTCTTATTCTTATTCTTACTGTGTGCTTGGATCCCTGAAAAAAAACACTAGTCTCCCTATCAAAATTTGTGGTTACCTCTTATTGAGTCTATATCATTGATGCTCATTCTTTTGTTGATACTGCTGCATGTGCACTGGGTGTACGAAGATCTGAGTATGACATAGTGTCTGGGGATCTGTAGAGTAAACAATTCAGAGGCCATTGATTACTGTACCCCCAAAATCCTCTGTATGATAAAGAAGATCACAATACATTAAAAAAAACTATAGCCTTTTCCATTGTTACATAACCTCAAAGAAATGCTGTTAAATAAAACTAACGTTCCTATAACAACAACAGTGGTCTGAGCTCTTGAATCGATTCTAGCAGCTGATTTAATATCAGCCAGCTGCTGACTTTTGGCCCAATTCAGTGAGTCAGTCTATAGCGGAATCAAGTATTGTGGGATTGCTTTTCCTAAAACATAGAGGTGGAAGCTTTTTGCACAAGACAGTTGAAAGATGCGTTCTAATCTTTTTAATTCTTTGATAGTGTTAGAGGTTGCCTTGTTCTCTAATAGGAGTGTTTTTGCATTGCATGATGTGTTGGGTTGCTTCAAGTGAAGCAATATGTGCCTGTGCATGTATTTATAACTGTGTGTGCGCGCATGTGTCTGCGCATGTGTGTGTATGTGTGGGTGCCTGTGTGTGCCGTAAACGAATATGAGAAACCAAACTTGGGTTACTCTTCTTTATAGGGTTAATAAAGTTCTATTCTTTGCCATTCTTTCCTTTATATGGAGCACATCAATCTTACTTGGCAGGCCAAACTTGGTCTGGGCGCCACTGACTAAGTATGGTCTAAGCTCAAAAGCTAAATTATTTAGCCAGTGAGACCAGTTGATAAATGTTGGCTGTGTGGGTCAATACATTACAGGGATGTGTGGTCCAACCCTTTGGTAGGATTTATTATGCACTGGGGGAGATAAAGGCCATTGATTGTCTCCAACAAGGTCACAATAAGGGCCTCCCATCTTCACTGAAAAGGGTCTCTCCGTTTCCCTTTCTCCCTCCCTCTCTCAGCATCAACTGTAGGCCATCAAGCTGAGATACCACACACAATAAGGTTAATCAAATCTGTGGGCAAAACTATGGCACTGTCTAGCATCTACCACGGATACAGAGCGATAATGGGCTGTATTTATTTCAAACTTTTACATTATTCATACAACCATGGAAAGAATACAATGCCAGAGCTAATATAATATTGACCTAACCTCTACACTACATGAATGGCAATTGAGGTAAAGCTTAACACACGCATGTGAACGCACGCACACACAGACACACACAGACACACAGACACACATACACAACTTTTACTGGAAGATATCTCTTTCCCTTATGATCAATTCATATACTACACAGGATACTTGGAAACCCAATACAGTGGCCGGTCTTTGTAAAGGTCATGGGAATGATTAGCCGACAGATCGGGAGCAGCATGTGTAGAGAACACCTTTATTGTCACACATCAGGCCTCCTCGAATGAGATTGTTTACTACCAACAAAAGCGGGAGTTTCTCTTGATTCAGTGTACTGAGTGGGTGGACAAGAATAAATCGAAATAAAACAGTACTTGAATGGATTAATGGTTTATCAACCCACGTCTAATGAAGATGTGTGTGTGGCTGGCTTTATTGTAAGGCACACTCATCTCTCAAGATAGCAGTTAAGCAGAAAAGTAGGGATTTAAAGCAAGATCAGATTTACAATTACCTAGACATCAGCAGTACACCAGCCTCCATTTTACATCTAAATAACATTGATAAATCAACTGCTTGATGATTTACAGAGATAATGTTGGCACACAGGTTAACAGTGTGAGACAGCATAAATCAAGACAATGTTTTGCCCAGACCAAAACATCTTTAAAAAGTATTAATGTTTGTACACTATTGGGAGGAACAGAGAAAGTCCTGTATTGGCAACTACACAACAGCGTCCTTTTAAATCCTATCACATCACCTTGTCTGCCCAGAAACTAGTCAGAGCGATGAGCCAAATGTTTCAGACACTACACTCCTGGTGACCCCTGAGCTGCCACGAGGATACTTCCTTGCATCTTTGTAAAATATAGAATAACACCACTCCAAATTTGTAATTGTGATATTTTTCCAAGGTGTCACACGTCATTAGCTATCCAATGCACCCCAAAAGTCTTCAGGAACACATTCTTCAAATGCACATTTGTTTCCTATCCAAAATATTTCTGGATCAGAAACAAGTGTGCAACAAGTGAACATTTTCGTTGTTGGACACAGCTACAGAATGTAAGTCATTTCTACGCATGTTAACGTTTGAGAAATGTTCTGATGCAGGACAACAGCAAAGCAACTCTGAGTCTATGGCGCCTCATCAACACGGAGCAAGTGCGGAATTTCAATTGTGTGCCAAGGCTCTGATAAAGGACTTGTTCGGCAAGGAGAAGAAAGGGGTGGAGGGAGGAGAAGTTATTATGGACTTTCAAAATACACCTTAACCTTTTAGGCTTGCGCTAAAGAGGAAATGCTGCTGCAGCCTTTTTTCAACATTCAGAACCCATCAGCATACTGAATCAATCAGCCCCCTAGACATAAGTATTCAATTACTACTACTCTGATACATGACCTTTGGCATTTCTCTGACTCTGATATGAGTCTTTACAAGATAGCACAGGATGCAGCAAAATGAGAGTACAGTAATGTGCATTGATTGAAATAAGTTTAATGTTCAGGCACTTTGATCTATAAGCTCAAAAATAGCAGATCTTAATAAGATTGATATGTGCAGTGATAACATTTCCACATATACAGTATACTAGTTTTACAATCATTAAGGGGCCCATGCAATTGAAAGTATCTCATTATTTGCCATCAC
>OMPJ01020898.1:0-21358 GCA_900312935.1 Carapus acus
CCCCCCCCCCCCTTGCCCCCGTCGACAACTCGCGGGTGTGCCGTGGAAAAAAGGTTGGGAAACACTGCTGTAGTTAGCTATTACACGTGGATCAAGGGTGGGCTTTTTAAGAGGAGGCTTGATTACAGCAACTTTGAAAGACTCTGGTACGTAGCCAGCAAATAGAGGCATGTTAATCCTACTAAGTACAGACATTCCTAATAAGGAAATGACGTCTTTGAGCAGGCTAGTTGGAATAGTCTGACATACAGGTTGTTGATTGAGCGGAGGAGATTATTTGGTTAATGCAGGGTGGGTGATAGGAGGAAGCAATCTAGAGATGGACGAGGTTGTGGGGACCCTAGGACCTGGGCCGGATCCTGTGCAACTGTGTCTGCGTGGCTCAGAGCTCTAATTTTGTTACTTACTGTTAGAATTGTGTCGTTGAAGAAGGTCATAAAGTCATTACCTCTTATGATCAGCAGAAATACATGGATCGGTAGATTCATAACTCTGAGTCAGCTTGGCTAAGGTGCTGAAAAGGAACCTTGGATGATTTTTATTTTCCTCGTTTAGTGTGGAGTAGTAGCAGTGGCTTTACAGAGGGCCTCTCTGTAAATTCTCAGACTGTCCTGCCAGGCTGAGTGAGAATCATCCAATGTAGTTTTACACCAGATCATTTCTAGTTTATGTGAAGTTTTCTTTAGGTCACGGCAGGGGTCAGGAACCTTTTTGACTCAGAGAGCCATAAAAGCAAAATACTTGGAAATTTATTTCAGTGAGAGCCATGTAATATATTCTTAGACTGAATTCAACTAAATGTGATTATACATAGGCTATATCATCCCATTAAAGTAATGGACAATTTCTCCTGCAGCCCTAAACACAGGGATTAAAGCAAAAAATATATATTTTTGATTGACTTTAATTAATCAGTTGATTCATTGATTAATCGACTGATTAATAATCAGTCAATTAATCGACGAACCAACCGATCAATCTTGATGTTTGAGATAAAAGACCAATCACAATGGGCATAAAAAGGGGGACTTGTCAGCGATAACAGCTGTAGTAACACGGAGATTAACGTTCAAATTTCATTACAACACGGTGAAGCCATTAATGACGGGAGGTGTCGCGCATCCTGAAAGGTAGAAACCTTTCAGGCCGGGAATGACGTTCACGTCATTTTGGAGTGAAGCTGTTGTTCTGTCATCGCAGTACCGTAATTAACACCGGCGGAACCTTTAGTCGTCAATGAACGAACCCGAACCTTAGGAGGAAACAGACACTTAAAAGACACTGCTCTCAGATGAGTTGAACTATCATCTATCCATTTTTAGTAGGTAGAAGACACTTTACATCTCTGTTGATTGCGCTCATGCAACTACTCCCTCCAGTCGCTAAAATATTCCAACAGATTCTCACTCTCCTCTGTCCCTGATTGGCTAATACCAAGATTCTAGCTACTTTGATTGGTTTACATTAGCGTCAGTTAAACGACTAACAGGCTTTCATTGGATAGTCAAAACCACAACAAAATATGTGTCAACTTTTTTTGGTCCCTCTTTTTTCCTCTTCTTTTTCCAAATGACAGAAATCCTTGCATAAGTGGAGACACCTTAATTCCCGTGAACAGGACATGATCATTGAAAAATCGATGGACAGATTAAAACAAGTGAGAATTTTGTCTGTTTTATCTGCGAGCCAGATGCAATCATCAAAAGAGCCACATATGGCTTGCGAGCCATACGTTCCCGACCCCTGGTTCACGGGTTTGGGTATTGTACCAAGGAGCCCGCCTCTTCTGTTTTATTGTTTTCTTCTGTAGGGGCGCAGCAGCGTCCAGAGTAGTGTGCAATGAGTTGGTGGCATTATCAACTAGCTGATCTGTATTGGAGGGAGTAAGACTATCGAATGACTCCATTGTTGGAGCGAAACGACGCGCAGATTGGATGGCTTCCTTAAATCTAGCTACAGTACTGTCTGATAAACATCTGGAGATAAGTGTTTTGGTGGGAGGTGTGTGACCATGGAGACAGAATTCGAAGGTTACTATGAAGTGGTCTGAAAGAACAGGATTATGAGGGAAGACCACAAGGTTCTCGATGTCAATGCCATGAGTTAAAACAAGGTCGAGAGTGTGATTAAGGCGATCAGTGGGTTTAGTGACCATTTGAGAGAAGCTGGTAGACTCCAGCAATGAGAGAAAGGCATTACTAAGGCTATCGGTCTCAAGATCCATATGAATGTTAAAATCTCCTACTTCAATCAACTTATCTGTCATGATAACTAGGGATGATAGGAACTAAGAGAACTCACTTAGAAACTCAGAGTATGGGCCTGGGGGCCAGTACACAGTGACATACAGGATCGGTTGGAACACTTTACGTGTTGGGTGCGACAGAGTTTGGACATGGCTTTGAAGGAGTTGTGACACGCTTTTGGACCGGGGTTGAATTTGAGGCTTGAGTTAAAGATGGATGCAACCCCACCTCCTCGGCTGGTGTCTCAAGCAATGTGGGTATCAACGTGACTGAGAGGAGTGGAGCTTCATTCAGGCTGACGTCGTCTTTGGGCCGCAGCCAGGTTTCAGTAAGATATAACATGTCAAAATGGCGTTCAGATATTAAATCACTTACCAATACTGCCTCAGAAGATAGAGATCTAATGTTCAGTAATCCACATTTAATTTGCGTATCCTGTCGTGTGGGAGCAGTTGCAATGGGAGGTATGATTAAGTTCCTATGTGTGACTCCTCTTTTCTTTGTTTTCAACATGGAGGATTTCAGCTGACACTGGACTGATACAGTTTCTATGTGGTGTTGGGTGGGTGACTGCTCCAATGGCGGTGCAGAGAGGCATGTAGGACTACAGCTCTGCTTCCTAGTCTCAATTCTGGATTGCCACGAGTTTGTAAACTCGCCAACATTTTTAGCCCGAGATTGTGCCCGACATCTTGTTCCCTCAGCGGGTCGCTATAGCAAACCAAGCGGAGAACCCAAAAGCACACGTGCACATATGGAAGCTTCATCAGTCAGGTGTTTATTCGCACAGAAAAATGGTGATAGTGGCGGCTGAAGCCTGACTGCTAGGCTAAATGCAAACACAGCTAAAGTTATATCAGGGCACGGTAACCAAGACAGAAATAGGGGCAGCACAAACACATGGTCAAAAGCAGGCAACAGGTTGGCTTGGGGGGACAGAGAAGCAGGGCGAGACAAAGGGCAGGCAAAGGTCACAATACCAGGTAGCAGGCAGAGGCAAATCCGAAAACCAAAAGACGCCAGCTTCTTCCGTATGTTATGCAGATCTACCAATGGCTACTTCTCTTCTTCAGTAGTTCTCTATAACTGATTCTTGAGGGTTCGAAGTTACTGGCACAGTTGGTGTGCATTAGTGTACATTAGTGGCACAGCTTGCCTCAGATACATGCTGTACTCGAAGTGAGTTCATTTGCTTGGGTCATTAACCTTGAATCCGTCTGATTGGAGATCTTACTTCCCCCTCTAGTTGGGATTTCCTAGGGTTTTTCCTCTTAAGGGCTATCCGTAGCTTGTTGAGGTTCTCTCTCACAACAGATACAGGCTGAGGTGGTAACCCATACTGACCAGCTTTCCGAGCTGTCAACTTACTCTCCAGTTGTCCACCAAACTGTTCTTGGTAACCATCTAGTCTTTCTAGGAGTCACTGGGCTTTTCCAGACTACAATGTGAAAGAAATATCCCCTGGATGCACTGGGACAAATCTTTAGTGATGTTTATCTTTACTTGGCAATAAAGCCAGCTTCTGATTTGACTATTTGAGATGGAGACTGGCCAACCGGAGGAAATCCCCGTGGACACTGGTGTTTTCTGATGATACTGTTATCGATGGTGATGGCAGTAGACAGGTGAAACAGAACCTGGAAAAGTGGTGGCATGCACTGCGAAGAAACGGAATAAGAGTGGGCAGGAGCAACACGGATGAAAGGGAGGCAAGTGGTCAGGTGACAATGCAAGGAGTAGAGATAGTAAGGGATAACATAAAACATCTTGGGTTAACAATAAAAGCCGCCATGAAATCAGGCCAGACTGAATTGGAAGGTTTATGAGATGGTAGTACTGGATTGCTCATGCTGCAGTGTTGGGTATAACTTTGTTCCTTGAGCTAAAATAGGTTTTTCAACCTTGCTCTCAACCAAAAGTCATCTCTACACTTCATAGAAGTGTACTCTGACTTTGTACAAAAGGATGCTGAGTTATGAGGTAGCACAAATGAGGAAGATTTGCCTCATTTAATCATATAATCATTTAATCACTTCTTCTATTTTTACATGCCTCAAATACACATGTGAAATCTTTCCTCTGCAGTGCCCAGAGGTTAGTGTTGGGCTCCTTCTACCAAGCCACTGAGTTTTTACTAGGTGTAACTCGGTTTGACAAACTGGATATCAGCACATCAGAGATGGTCTGCAGTCATAGAGGCAAGGTTATACACAGACGAGATACAGGGGGACATCCACTTAATTAATCCCCTGTTGATGAGATTACGAAATGCACATCTTCGTTCAGCAATTCCATTCATGAGTCACCACAATGCATTACCTGCTTCTATCCTTTGAATCGTCCACTGAGACCTTCGAATGTCTATCTACGCTAGATCCTCAAACCGTCTTTGCTGTATACCTCTTTGCCTTATATGCGGCAACCTCTGTTCAATAAATAAGTGACAGCAAGCCGTGGCATCTCCGCATGTCACTGGAAGCTGCCACAACTAGATGCTGCTGCCACGATTTGCGCATGCCCCCACTGCAATAAACCCTGCACTGAGGAACATGCACAACAGCATCCCGAACAAATGTTACATCAACAACACCATAAAGACAATTCTCCTTGGTGGAGATAAAGCAAAATCATCATGTCATTTTTTCAAATTTGATGAGTTAATTTTCAACAAAATTGAAACAGTTCATAACATCCCTCCATTCTTCACAATCAGGAATCTATAATTGTCATTACAGCAATTTACAATGTGTGATTATATTGAGGTGCTCAGTTCTGGTGCACATTGCTATGAAAAAAATAAAAATCTATATTTGGAAGAAATTTATACAGAAAGTAGAAACAGTAGCAGCAGTTTAAATAGAAGCAATGATGGAGTGAGAAGGATCGGTCAGGGTGGTTGACTGCCCACCTGTAACCTGGCCTTCCCGAGGTTTCTTCCCTTGGGGGGAGGTTTCTCCTCGCCACTGTCGCTAATGGGGGATGTTTTGGGTTCGTGTGTCCATCCCATTGCCCCTGACTGTTTACATGCTGAGGAGCACTACCTGCTCCATCCTGTAAAGCGCCTTGAGATAACTCCTGTTATGATTTGGCGCTATACAAATTAAATTGAATTGAATTGGAGGATTAACCGGAGTGTTCTTATTGCACGTTGTTGGTCTTGTAGTGTAGTTTTTCAATTGCACAAGACCTGCTCTTTAATATTATTGAGGTGACTTATGGCTGCAAGGTAAAAGCTGTTCCCAAGTCTGGTGGTCTTGGTTTTATTGCTCTTGAATGCCTGCCTCAAGGCAGACTTTTTTCTAACAGTCCTTGTGTTGGGTGAGGTAGGTCAGTCCTGCACAAGAAAGGCCTACTAGAGAAAACATGTATCCACACACAACTAATGATTCAAAACAGAAAAGAATACATGTTTGCACACAGTAAGACAGATAAATCTTGTACTGTATTACCACAGATTTCCTAGTGAAATTATTAGATACAATTCTATTAATACACATGGCAAAGAATGGTGTAACATATATGACGTAGAACAATAATGTGCATAACACAATAGGTGTAGAATCTGAAATTTTTATTTGACATACTTTGAGTGGAGTCATACTCAGCAGGGGAAGCTCTTTACTGCGAAAGCTCCATACCTAGGTCACGACAATCTTCACTGCAGTTAAACATTCCGTGGTATTCTGTGCAGTGCTCAGCGAACATCTCGAATGGGATCAAAAGACAGTCAAGGGGTGCATTTGGTTCTGTATGTTAGCTACACAAGCACAGAATGTTGAGCAATCAAAATTCCAAAATAATGTCTGTTTCAGTCTGACATTTGAATGCTTCATCATTACAGTTAATGCTTTAATCCATCTGATCTACCAAATTCAAATTCTTGCTATACTGAATTCAAATTTTGAAAAAAATCTGGGGACTAGTCATACATCCATATCAAGTGTCTTGCCAGATAAAGGCCAGTTACATTCAAATTGACTCCATTTGGATTTTATTTAAATTTGCTTCATCTTTACGTGATAGGGAAATATCTGAAGCAATTTTCAAACACACAGATACACTGCCAGATCTAGATAATCCCTCATCCACTGTACTAGTGCATGGTTTCTCTTACAGGTTTTTGGTTCCCAACAAAATGACAAGGCAAGAGCGCAGAATTTAAAAAAGGCCCCAGAGACCGGTAACCTCTCATTACAGCTCTTGTTTGGACTCGCTGGCATCATTGTCCTGTCTGTTGAATGCTGACTTTTTTTTGCTTTTCTTCAAGTTATTTTCACTTTGCTCTTGGTACTTGGTGCCATGTCTTTGGGTGGCTCTTCCAGGGAAGACCTGTCCTTCTACAGTTACATCCATGCAGCGCTCCTGTGAGACAAGGAAGTCTTTGACCTCCCATGCCAAGCTGCCATCTCGTAACATGAAGATCACACGATTAGAGCCCACAACAAATCTGAAGAGTAAAAAGTTTAAAAATTAAATAAAAAAAATAAACTTCTCATTTCTGTGAGCACAGATCAATACTACATCTACACATGTTATTCCCTTAGTGATCATGACCACTTCAAAGATATTTCCACACGAGTAGAAAATAATGATAGGAACTTGATATTCATCAGAGCTGAACAGCATTCCTGCAGACATGAGAATGAGTGCAACACATTCCTGCAGACATGAGAATGTGTGCAACACATTCTCCAGAGGGTTGACCAGTTAGCAGAATGATGGCTGCCTCTAAGGGGTGTGCATGGTTGAGTGTGCTATAGAATAATGAATCCTAGATGCAACTATTATTCTTTTTTTTTTTTTTTTTTTTTTGCACAGATCGAAAAGCAAACAGACAGAATAGCAGAAAGTGATGCAGCATGTGTTTGATAGATAATTTCTTCGTTTTATGCTACTTGTAATGCTACTTGGACGTGGATTCTTCACAGTTGGAAAGCCTGTTTGTTTCCCTCTTCAATGGCATTTTTGAGCGAGATGAAGAAAACAGCCATAGAGTGTGGGAACAATGTCTATGGAAAACTTGCCAAATCTTTTAAAAGCTTCCTATGTAATTGACAATGGTTTTCTGTCTGTAGCTTCATCTTGGAAAGCTCCTTGAGATAGCCTCTGTTGAGATTTGGCGCTATACAAATGAAATTGAATTGAAAGAAATTGCAGAGGGTCAGTGTTTCCAATGGTATATGATTCACTGCCCAGAAACTTTGTTGCAATAATGAAATAATCACATGATTGCATTACTTTCACGGTGATGTGATGTTTACAAAAAGAGAAGGCAACATTTTCTGCAAAATAATGTAACAGTTACATGTGCACAAATTCATACCTTTGAATATCAAAGTTGGCATTGAAAAGACTGCCCTGCCATAAGCCTGTAATGTCCTCCGTCTCTTTCTCCGAGGGATCGCCAGACACAGTAACAAAAATCATGATTGTTTTTCCTTTTTTTGACATCTTCAGGAGCTCCTCTGGCTTGGATGGATCTACTTTGGACAAATCAATGGGGGGTGGGGCTCTCCTGTGTTCTGGAAGGTCACCTTCCTCAATGTCATCATCCCTCTGAAGAAGAAAGTTTATGAATCACACAGTTGCATGGGCAAAAAGAGGATACACTGACATACTGCATTCACACACTTCAGAGTTGCCTACTTCATCAACATCTCAGTAGAGCCATCCCTCTGCATTTGCGAGCATTGTCACTAAGGCATCTTGATAATTGTCTTACACACGAAAAAAAAAACATGGGCCCTGCTGATTGTGTGTACACCTTAACTGTTGTTCAAAATGTGCCACCAACAGACAGTGAGATTGAAACACCAATGTAACTGAAACACCAAGCTCTGTACTCTTTCTTCCAAGTCAGAGGACACACTTTGTCCTCATCCCTTCCTAAATTATTACTAACCGAATCGTCATCCATCAATTTTCCACCATCAAGTACTATCCTGATGCAGTGTACAGGTATTGCTGCATCACTGGAGAGTTTCATTTGCATTTCGGGAAGGGATAAAAGCAAAAAAAAAAATGTTTTGACTGAAAAAACATTTTTGACTGAAAGTACTCAATCAACCAATCAATCTTAATGTTAAAGACAAATGACCAATCGCAATGAGCATCAAAACTTAAATCAGCGTCTCTATCCAGGGTGGGGGAGAGGGCGGCTGTCAGAGACAACAGCCGTAGTAATATGGAGAGGATCGTTCATCTTTCATTACAGTACGATGAACCCATCGATGACGGGAGGCCTTACAGGGTGGGATGACGTTCACGTCATTTGTAGTGAAGCTGTAGTGATTTGTTTGATACAAACGCGAGCAATCACCAGACTACAGTAATTAACCCTGCCGGAAACCGTCGACTAAGCAACCTCCTGTGGTTAATGGGTAAACCCGAACCTCAACAGGGAACAGACACTTAAAAGACGCTGCTACGCTGCTCTGATGACGTGGACCATCAGTTATCCATTTTTAGCTGGTAAAAAACACCCTATATCTCTGTAAATTCCACTCAGACTACTACTTCTCCCTCCAGTCGCTGACTATTTACAACAGAATCCGCCTTCCTCTTCTTCTGATTGGCTAATACTAAGGCTCTGGCTGGCTTTGTTGGTTTACAATAGCGTCCGTTAAATGAATTACATGCTTTCATTAGATTGTGGAAACCACAACAGTCCAGGTCAACTTTTGTTTCTATCTTTCTCATTTTTCCTCCCTTTCCCAAATGACGAAAATCCGTCTACAGACGGAGAACTCCAATCCCTAATTTGGGGGAGGGTCATCTCATTTCCTTTGCCATTAGGGTCATTAGATTGATCTATTTGCGACTCAAATTCGGATACTGTATTGCCTCTCCGGTAGATTGTCAATCACTTGACGGGCAAATGGCGTTTGCGCTTAGTCTGTATAATACACTGTCTACAATGCACGGGTAAAAAATTCAAGAACGCACGCGTAACTCTGTCTGCAAGAGGGGCATCGTGTGTCTTTCTAAAATGTAAATATTTTGGTTGCTGGCTGTTTTGTGGTAAAACTGTACAGACCAGATGACACGAGCGTAAAGGATGACGTTTAGTGCCCCTCTGCTGTGCACATCGTACCTCCCATTGTTCCAAGAGTCGCGCCATGTCCGCATCATTGAAATCACGGATATCCTTCTTTTTCCTCTTAGAATCACTCCTCTCAGCTGCAACAACACAAATATAAAATGCACAGAGCAAAAGAGTTACGTATTTCCACCTCGACCACGGTGCCATGATTACACATTGTAAAACACTTGCTCGCGATTCAGGTTCTTCTTCGTGGTTTTGTACCCCGCTACTTCCTGCACTTCCCTCTGAATATTGAGGAATATAAAACTACCTTAATTATGATTACCGCCACCTACTGGATTTACGTGACTGGAACCCGTGTTTATTTTGACGAGGCGTGTAAAGACCGAAATAGTTTCCCCTCGAAGACTAGAAACTTGGGTGGCATTGTTAGCTTTTATTGCTGTGACGCGCGATGCACGTAACTGTTTCTAGATTCAACTTCGAAGAACTCTATCTGTCACGCACCCCATACAGAATGTGAAGCGAAATACAAGTGGCAGTGCTTACAGAATGAGCGATGGGCAAATTCCTCAACATGGCTTTAAATAACAGTTGCAAAAACAACAATTTCTTCAAGTGTAAAAGAAACACGGATGGTTGCAGTGGTAGAGCAGCACATACTGTACATATATGTGTTTTTGCTGTACGGGTGTAGGTACATGGGTGTGTGTTTATTCTCCAAGTGCCTAGAAGTGCACCTGTGTGCTTTGGGTGGGGTCATTGCTAGGTCATTGTTCTTGGTATATGGAAAAAAAAAACTGTTTCAGTCTCTCTCTCGTGTACACAAGGCAAGAGGTTTCCTTGTGGACAGAATTATTACAAATAAAAAGAAAAAACATTGAGAAATATAATTTTTTGAAAACCAAAAAGAGTTTTTTTTTAAATTCTGCTTTTCTTATGAGTTAATTTTAAATCTTGCTACTGATCCGACATATGCACATGAAAATTGATCATACATGATATGATCTATGATTGATCAATATTTGTAGTCAACTCAAGTCAAGGCAATTTAATTTGTATGGCGCCAAATAATGACAGGAGTTATCTCAGGGTGCTTTACAGAATGGAGTAAGTAGTGCTCCTCAGCATGTTAACAGTCAAGGTCTATGGGATGGACACACAGAAACCCAACATATCCCCCATTATAGACAGTGGCGAGGAAAAACTTCCATAATAGGGAAGAGACTTTGGGCAGGCCAGGCTGCAGGTCGGCAGCCAAATGCCTTTACCGGTAGGGTTGAGAGAGAGAGAGAGGAAAGGAGAGAGAGATCGAGAGAAAAGCAGAGAGAGACAGAGACAGTTGAAGGGATGCACAGGTGTAGGGATGCACAGCAGTAGGAGCAGGACCCAGATGTTTGGGGGACCGTCATCACTGGTGGTGTTTTAGCTGCCGCCTACGGATTAATATAGCACAAGACAACACTCTGGGGAAGAAGCCCAATTAGTGACATGCATTTATGAGACAGGGATGCAGGTAAGGGTGGTTGGGTGCAGGTGAGGCCAGGAGGGAGAGGAGATTGAGGAAGAGGAGGAGAGGAAAGCTCTGTGTGTCATCCAATTCTAGTCGCATGGTTTTGTCTAACTATAAGTTTTATCGAAAAGGAGGCAGGGCCCCCTTTTCTACTCTCACTGATTTGGAGCATCACCAATAATCCTGCGCTTTCGGATCGCAGAGCTCTGGTTGGATGATAAGGCACAATCAGCTCATTAAGGTACGATGGTGCCTGATTATTGAGCGCCTTGTAAGAGAGGCGAAGGATTTTGAATCCTATTACAATTGGACTCAGAGGGCTTTACAGTCTGTACATCAATA
The DNA here is from genome assembly GCA_900312935.1 of Carapus acus. NCBI lineage: Eukaryota > Metazoa > Chordata > Actinopteri > Ophidiiformes > Carapidae > Carapus > Carapus acus. Next base: position 11,147 of record OMPJ01020898.1, read on the forward strand.
CAACATCCTCTGTCCTTAGACCCTCGCATCTTATAAGGAAAAACTCCCCAAAAACCCATTTGACAGGGAGAAAATGGAAGAAACCTCAGGAGAGCAACAGAGGAGGGATCCCTCTCGCAGGACGGACAGACATGCAATAGATGTTGTGTACAGAGACACAGACAATTTACATCAGTCATAACAAATATTAAAGACAATGTAGTTTTATAATGTAGCGAAGAGGACGCCAAGCAGCTTCCTGAATGCCACCGGGAGAAAGCCGGACCAGAGCCATGACCACCATCACATTGACCACAGACTCCGTAACTGGCAGTGATAGATGGGGGAGCGGAGCATGTCAAAGGTAGGTGATGATGCAGTTGGGGATGCCTAAGACAAGAAAGACAGGGAAGAGAACAGGGAGAGAGACAGAGAAGAGGAAAGAGGGGCACACAGCTCGGGTGCTCATGAGCCTGTGGAACAAAAAACAGAGGGTTAGAAAGAAGCAGGGTTGAGCAGTTGTGATGAACAACAACAATAGATAGTAATCTGAATAAAATCTCATCGGCAGGATAGTATTGGTAAGCCCACTGAGACAGAAACCGACCCATCATGCAGTAAATGGCACACAAAAAGTCAAATTCAGGAAACTAATAGTAAGTTAAGCTAAAAAGATAAGTTTTTAGTTTTGATTTAAAGGTTTCAACAGACTCAGAGGATCTGATGTCAGCAGGGAGGTTATTCGATAAGTACGGGGCCCGATAGGAAAAGGCCCTGCCACCTGCAGACTTCTTATTGACTTTGGGTACATGCAGTAGCCTTGCATTTTGAGACCGGAGAGCTTGAGCCGGAATATAGGGTCCAATGAGGTCAGAGAGATATACTGGAGCACGTCCAATAAGAATTTTATATGTCAGCAGAAGCACCTTTAAGTCTGATCTAACATGGGTAGGAGGCCAATGAGGGGAGGCCAGGATTGGTGTAATATGTTCGAATTTTCTTGTTTTAGTTAAGATTCTATCTGCCATGTTCTGAACTATCCGAAGACTTTTAGTACTAGCGCGAGGCAGACCCGAGAGCAGAACATTACAGTAATCCAATCTGGATGAAACAAATGCATGAATTAGAGTCTCTAATTAGAGTCTCTCTAGAGTATGCTTACCCTTTGCCGAGAGTAGATGACGAGCTCGACAGCCTGTGCAATGCCTGCTGGTTTTCAACGCTTGATCTCGCCAGCGTGTATTGGCAGGTGGAGATTGATCCAGATGATAGACAGAAGACAGCTTTCATTACGCGACAGGGGCTCTTTGAATTTAACGTGCTGAGCTTTGGATTGTGTAATGCACGTTTCAGAGGCTTATGGATATCATTTTGGCCGACCGACAGTGAAACACCTGTCTAGTTTACCTAGACGATATTATCGTTTTGGGACGTTCTTTTGAAGAATATTTGCTACGCCTGGACCAAGTGTTGTCAAAATGATGTGAGGCAAATTTAAAAGTCAAACCCTCAAAATGTGACCTTTTTTCCATCTGGGTACAGTATCTCGGCCACATCATTTCAACAGAAGCGGTTAGGGCAGACTCAGCAAAAGTGGAGTCAGTGCGGGAGTGGCCGGTCCCCAAGAACCAGACGGAAGTGAAGAGTTTTGTGGGCTTGGCCTCTTATTACCGGCACTTCGTGCAAGGTTTTGCTGAAATAGCCTGGCCCTTACATCAGTTGACATAGAATGCGCTTTAAGTGGACAGATGCATGTCAAAGTGCATTTGAACAGTTGAAGTGCAGGTTGATGTCTGCACCTGTGTTGGCGTACCTAGATCTCAGTAAAGCCTTCATTTTGGATACCGATGCAAGTGATACTGGCAGGGTACTGACAAATACAGGGTGGGTTAGAGCGTGTAGTACCCAATGCTAGCCGAGCATTGACAAAGTCAAAAAAAAGGATTAGCATTGTGAGGAGGGAGGGAGCAGGTGCAGTCGTCTAATCACAGGTTGTGATGGGTTGCAGCTGACTTGAGCTTGTAGTGGCATGCTGTGATTGGTCGGAACGGGAGGGCAGTGTGTTGCACTGGTCCAGTTCTCGGCCGGCCTGTGGGTGAAGTTCTGCACTTGTGGCCCCTCTCCTGCTATCACCCATCACCAATCTTGTGGCTGTCTCGCTCCAGCGCCCTAATTTATTAGTGGTTTTAAATATATAAATACAGTGTATTTTTGTACGACTTGTATTCTGGTGGTCCTGTTCTTGCCCTCTGACATCTATCGACAAGCAAAACAAAGGTTCATTACACTCTGAATTTATCACTTAAATTTTGCAGCATTGCTACTATTAGCCACCCCAACGGGCGCAGCTGTGGATGGCGAAAGCAAATAAGAAAAAGAAGAAGAAGAAGAAGAAAATTGGATGAATTACATTTTACAATGCTAGATGTGTTTGACAAGAAAGGTTGAGGTCAAGTGTCGATATCGTATCAGGTAATCTTGTATTTTGGCCAATCGCACATTCGTTGTCTAGGATATATGGTCAAAGTGGAGAATGTTTAGACAGGATGCTCTGTGTATTGTGTAAAGAAAAGTTTAAAGAAAAGGACTGACAGCCATGGATTAGGACCTGGGTCATTGTCGAAAAACCGTGGAACAATGAGAAACAAGCACTCCTGAAGAAAGAATGGCCATTATTACGCTGCTTATAATCAAGGGATCTGGAGAAGGACAGTTTAAGGTTCAGCCTTCCAGAGCAGACCTCACTACTTTTTGTATCAGGGATACGAAACAGAAATCTGAAGCCTCTGTGATTGTGCTTCATGACTGTCTAGAGATTATAAGTAAAACTGATTGAATTGAATTTACTGCAGTGTGTCAATTATTTCTTCCCTCTGACAAAGTAACATAAAACAAAACTCTTACACAAAGAAATTCCAGCTCAGGGTTGAAAAACACTGAGGGGAAATTTTAAAACAAATAGATTTGACAATGTATACTTCACACTATGTGCCGGAATGTAAAATACACATAGACAACAACACCATTATACAATACACATATACAGTAAAAACACAATCCAACAGAACCTCTGAAGTACTTTTGAGTTAAATCACACCAGAGGAAGTTTTTCATGTGCGATGGGAGGACCTGTCAGTAGTTCAGAGTCAACATAAACAACAATCACAAAATGTCATGGAACTGCCATAAAGACTGTTCAGGCGGATAAGCATGTAAACATTTATCTCACGAAATGATTATATTTTCTTTTTAAATTGCGTCGTGCGTATGGGATAAAGGGTACAGCTACAGTTATCGGGCATTCCCGCTTTTACTTTGAAGAGGAAAATAAACGGTTTCCGATGTCATCACATGCGTCAAAGCGCCGGCTAGCCCCACCATTTCAACCAAATACCGAGTCTACTGCGAATGTAGCATTAAGGCAGTCTGGAGCGGTCAATCCAGTATGCACCCTCGTTGCTGGGACAATGTAAGATTTCTACACATTTATTGTTCAACCACAGGTTGTGGGAACTCTTTGACAGTGCTGTGTTTCAGCCGTCTCGTCTGGGCCACACCCTCCCTTCTTCCAGTAGCAACTCTGGAAAGAGCTGCTACTTCAAGTGCATCTAAGGATCTACGTCAGATTGCCAGAAAGCTAGACAGGTCGAACGTCGATGATTGCGAACTCACTCGGAATTCAGATCCGAGAGGGACATTAGGACTGCAGACATTCTGAGGCACGACGAGGAAGCTCAAGGATCAAGGAGGGCAAACAGGCGATGTATTTTATTCCGAAGCCTCCCGAGTTACTTCTGCCGTCTTATTTTCACCTCTGCCCGAAGAACGCAGGAGTTCCTGTGAAACTATGGTACAAAAGGGAAACGCATCTCTACTTGTCTACATGATCAAGGTGGTGGTACTTTGTGATCACTCACCTTACATTGATTTTATACGAAGGAACCTACAAATGAACGAGATGCCTCAGATTTGAATGGTTATCGTGCCCCAAATATAAATGTTGCATATATCATTTAGGTATCCATGAGGAATTCTTTGTTTGAAACAAACTGAAAGTGCAATGCCGGCATGTTTATTGTCCCTGCAGTTTGCATGCTACTTCTCGGAGAACAATTCCACTGTGTGTGAAATCACCTGTCCATCTTGAAAGTGTCCAAGAACATCCAGTCTACATTGTTTATTTTGGTCAACCCAAACAATCAGTTTGTTTCAGTAATTGTTTTTTACGCTGATTAGTTTCACTGCAATGTTTCTTATTTTGATTGAAAAATTACACAAGAATTCTGAAAGGGCAGCAATAGCTGACTGACAGTGATATGGAACATTTGACAGTTGAGGAACCATAGTTAACGTTTTCTTGAAGAATAAATATGCTGAGATTATTAAATACTTGGTAGATTTTGTGTCAGCATGTAACCACTTAGTCATCAGCTTTTTTGATGAATTGTCAATTTTATCTTTAATTACTGAGGTGAGGCTTGAAGTGTACTCTAAAATAGGATGTCGTGTGCAGAAACAGAGAAGTAGAACTTGTAGAACCATCCAGACGAACTGTGTGTACTTCACTTGTCTTGAATATGGCTAGTGGTGGCTCCGGTAAATCAGTCAGTGAAGGATCAACCAACACTCCACCTGGCAGCTTACAGCAGCGAAAGAGGCTGTCTTTGGTGTGTGATACATGTAAGGCAAAAATGCAACTGGCTGCTGACCTCCTTCTCCTGTCCAGTGAGACCAGACCAGTAATGAATTTTGACTGTGTGGTTGTGGCAGCAGATACATTTGATAAATGTCGAGACACAGTCATTGCCAGAACTAAAGAACTGTCCATTCTCACGCATGACATCCAAAGTCAGCTCAACATGGGCCGGTTCACTGAAGTGGCAGATCGCATCTTGGAAATGGCAGATCTTGTGGTGTCCCTAACTGAGTGCTCAGCCCATGCAGCTTATTTGGCAGCTGTGGAAACTCCTGGCTCTCAGCCCTCCCAGCCAGGTTTGGTGGACCGCTATAAGGTGACTTGCTGTCGGCATGAGGTTGAGCAAAGCTGCAGCGTCCTGCGAATCACACCACTATCAGATCTCACCCCACAGGTCCTCTTGGAGCTTTCCCAGAATATCTCATGCAACCTTAAAACTCTAACTGACATCTCATCACTTGCAAGTGAAAAGTCAAAGGATCGCTTTGCGAGAGAGCAGTTCAAGTTGAGCGTGAAGAGCATAAGTACAAGTGGAACTGCATTCTTGGCCTGTGTCAAGGAGTTGAAAACACAGCCCAGTGAGCTGACGCGGAATCGATGCATCCTATACAGTGTGGCACTTGTTCAAGCCGTCTGTGCTCTAGTAGGATTTGCCACAGAACCTCAGTTCCTGGGAAGAGCAGCTTCCATCTCTGCCGATGGAAAGGGTGTTCAGACTGCAATTTTAGGGGGGGCTATGAGTGTTGTTTCAGCCTGTGTCCTCCTCTCTCAGGGCCTTAGGGATGTTGCCCAGCATCCTGAGAACAGCTCAAAAATGGCAGACTACAGAGAGCGTCTGCGGAATTCAGCTTGTGCCGTATCAGATGGCTGCACTCTGCTCACTCAGGCACTTAGAGAACGCTCCTCTCCAAGGACGCTGCCACCAGTCAACTCTCATTCTGTGAATTAAGTGGCACATGCATTTGATGTGAATAATCACATAGCATGCCTGACCCTTAGTCTATCTAGAAATAGTACACTTTTAAGGGGTTACAGAGACAGCATCATTATTATTATTATTGTTATTCTTATTCTTATTATTAATATTATTTCATTGTTAGTTCATTTTATTTCATTTTAGAGTTGCTTTTTTTGATCTGTTTTTGTGTCAGGTGTCATGGACCGCCAATACATCTGCTGGTTTCTATGTCACACTGGATGTGACATAACTTTTCAGGCAGCTGATTTATACACCTTGCTGGCTTGGTCTAGGTTCAGCTGACACACTGAAATGTTTACCTCAGTTTTCATGATAAAGGATGTGGTCTTATTGTCTGAAATGGGGAAAATTTGCCTTTAGTCTCAACAATACGTGAATTATAAAACTATAGAAGCTGCTGTGATGGAGTGCCGTCCGCCATACACTATTCACTATACTCACCATTGTATTTTGTGTTTTTGATCATACATGTAATTGAGTATTTATTTCCCTTATTAGAATGTTTCTAGCATATTGCTTGTGTTTACAATTGTTTTCCAATTTGTCATGATTTGGTTTTGTTTTGTTTCTCAAGAAGGAGCCACCAATGATTAAAATCACGCGATAGCTTGTTATTCAAAGTGAAATAGTCTATACATTTAATATTGTGAGATTTGTTGATAACTACAATGATGATTGCTGGTGAAGGAAATTCTAGATCACATGCTCAAATCAGTGGTTCTTAACCTTGGTTCAATCGAACCCCAGGGGTTCGATGAGACAGTCTCAGGGGTTCGGCAGAGTGTGTCGTGGCCAAATTGCCCCCACCCCCTGTTGACAACTTTCGGTCAAGCGAAAATGTTGTCGCTAGCAACTGACACACTCCACTGTGCGTTCAATTTTGATTATGATTGAGTGACGCGTACATCAATCAAGGGTACGGGCAAAAATTTAGAATTATTTCTTTGGGTGGGGGATGGCAATCAAACTTGTTGAGATTGATTGCTTTTTCATGCTGTTCTTTTTTGTGGGAGTGGGAATACACGCAAATCTTCTTCTGAGTTTATGTAACATAAAACATGGGAGCACCAGCTTCTGCACCATATGGAGGATACCATCATACCCGCTGCTATATAGTGATGGCAGGGGCAACCCAAAGAAGTGACTACAGATAATACATCCAGATACATTCGGAAGCATTTTAATCGACTTGATTGGCCCATGTGGTGATTCTATTAACTATATATAAAAATTCTGTTGCACATCAGTATCTACTCATTAACGAAGAAGACAGGAAGGAAAAGAATCTACACTTCTTATCTCATGCCACCCTACAGTCCATGCCATGTATAGTGATGTGCAAAGATTGGTCCAGATTCAATGTTAACAATGAGATACCAACTGCTAAATCATTCAAAAGCGTTTCATACAAATTCTACAATATAGTGTCCTTTATAAAACCACTGAAAATAACACTTAACTAAAACTAGTCATTGCCATTTGCCTGACATACATATTTATCCATCAGGTGATCTGCTGTGTCCTTCGGGGTTGTTTGTCGGAGCCAAGCAATGAAGTGAAATGCGGGTTGTCACATCCTGGCTTGTTGTCAGTGTTGCGTGGTCTCCTAGTTTTTCAGGCTTTTCTCTTAATTCTTAATCTGCAGTGAGACGACGAAAGGGTCAGGGTGGGCAGATGTACCTCCATTCCCTCACCCTGAGTACAGGCGCCCCTCAGGGTTTGCTCCCTCAGCCCCCATCTGTACTCTGTGCACACATGACTGTTGGGCTAAGCACCGCTCCAGCTCCATAAAATTTTAATTGCTTCCCTCACTTCCGTTTGACTAATATCCAGCACTTCCTGCCCCATAGCATTTCTTCCATCTGTCCTCCTCTCCTTCTCATTGTCCTCGTTCAGTATGTCCTCGAAGTACCCTTATCACCCTAGCAGCTGCACATCCTTCCCAGCTCCCCCCCTCCCCTTCTTTGCTGTCCAACCTTTCATGTAACTCACTGTATGTCTCTTCCTTTACCTTTGCTAGTGCTCTCTTTGCCATTTTCACGTTGAGGTCTCCTCTGATGATCAGTCTCTTTACTCTGAGGACACTCTCTATTACTTCATAGAGCTCACTTCAGAAATCTCTTTCTCTTGAGAAATGAATCCAACCGTAGGTGTTTAGACACTGACAACATTCAAAACTATGAATGAACATGTGGAGTTATGTACTTAACAAAATACGGTGAAATAATTGGAAACATGGTTTATATTCTAGTTTCTTCAAAATAGCCACCCTTTGCTCTGATTACCGCTTTGCACACTCGGTATTCTCTCAATGAGCTTCAAGAGGTCATCACCTTAAATGGTTTTCACTTCACAGGTGTGCCTTAATATGGTTATTTAGTGGAATTTCTTGCTTTATCAATGAGGTTGGCACCATCAGTTGAGTTGTGCAGAAGTCAGGTTACTACAGAACCGACAGCCCTATTGAACAACTGTTGAAATTCATACTCTGCCAAGAACCAATCAGCTAACTAAAGAAAATGAGTGGCCATCATTACTTAAAGAAATGATAGTCAGTCAGTCCAGAAAATTGCAAAAACTCTAAATGTGTCCCCAAGTGGAGTCGCAAAAACCAAACGCTACAACGAAACTGGCACACATGAGGACACGCTACAATGAAACTGGCACACATGAGGACAAACCCAGGAAAGAAAGACCAAGAATCACATCTGCTTCTGAGGACAACTTCATCCGAGTCACCAGCCTCAGAAATCGCAAGTTAATAGCAGCTCAGATCAGAAACCAGATGAATGCCACACAGAGTTCTAGCAGCTGACCCATCTCTACAACAACTGTAAAGAGGAGATTGCGCGAATCAGGCCTTCATGGTCAAAGCTGCAAGGAAACCACTGCTAAGGATAGGCAATAAGCAGAAGAGATTTGTTTAGGTCAGGAAACGCAAGGAATAGACATTAGACCAGTGGAAATCTGTGCTTTGCTCTGATGAGTCCACATTTGAGATCTTTGGTTCCAACTGCCGTGTCTTTGTTAGACGCAGAAAAGGTGAACGGAGGGATTCCACATGCCTGGTTCTCACTGAAGCATGGAAGAAAAGGTGAGATGGTGTGGGGGTGTTTTGCTGGTGGCACCGTTGAGGTTTTATTAAAATTTGGTAGCACACTGAACCAGCGCCATGCCATCCCATTTGGTTTGCGTTTAGTTGGACAATCATTTATTTTTCATTGGGACAATGACCCAAACACAACTCCAGGGTGTGTGAGGACTATTTCACCAAGGAGGAGTTTTAGACTGCTACAGCAGATGACCTGGCCTCCATAGTCACAGGACCTGAACCCAATCAAGATGATTTGTGGTGAGCTGGACAGCAGAGTGAAGAGGCACAGGGGCCAACAAGTGCTTAACACCTCTGGGAACTCCTTCAAAACTGTTGGAAAACCATTTCAGGTGATGACCTCTTGAAGCTTATCACACAAACACACACACACGTACATATATACACACACACACACACATATATATACACTGCTCACAAAAATTAAAGTAACACTTCGAAAACACATCAGATCTCAATGGGGAAAAAATCATGGGGTTAATTTATACTGATATGGACTGGGTGATGTGTTAGGAACAAAAGGATGCCACATCATTTGATGGAAATGAAAATTATCAATCTACAGAGGGCTGAATTCAAAGACACCCCAAAAATTACAGTGAAAAAATGAAGCGGCAGGCTAGTCCATTTTGCTGAAATTTCATTGCAGCAACTCAGAATGGTATTCAGTAATTTGTATGGCCCCCATGTGCGTGTATGCATGCCTGACAACGTCGGGGCATGCTCCAAATGAGACAACGGATGGCGTCCTGGGGTATCTCCTCCCAGATCTGGACCAGGGCATCACTGAGCTCCTGGACAGTCTGAGGTGCAACCTGGCGGCATTGGATGGATGGAAACATAATGTCCCAGAGGTGTTCTATTGGATTTAGGTCAGGCGAGCGTGGGGGCCAATCAATGGTATCAATTCCTTCATCCTCCAGGAACTGCCTGCATACTCTCGCCACATGAGGCCGGGCATTGTTGTGCACCAGGAGGAACCCAGGACCCAATGCACCAGCATAGGGTCTGACAATGGGTGCAAGGATTTCATCCCGATACCTAATGGCAGTCAGGGTGTCGTTGTCTAGCCTGTATAGGTCTGTGCGTCCCTCCATGGATATGCCTCCCCAGACCATCACTGACCCACCACCAAACCGGTCATGCTGAACGATGTTACAGGCAGCATAACGTTCTCCACGGCTTCTCCAGACCCTTTCACGTCTGTCACATGTGCTCAGGGTGAACCTGCTCTCATCTGTGAAAAGCACAGGGCGCCAGTGGCGGACTTGCCAATTCCGGTGTTCTGTGGCAAATGCCAATCGAGCTCCACGGTGCTGGGCAGTGAGCACAGGGCCCACTAGAGGACGTCGGGCCCTCAGGCCACCCTCATGAAGTCTGTTTCTGATTGTTTGGTCAGAGACATTCACACCAGTGGCCTGCTGGAGGTCATTTTGTAGGGCTCTG
>OMPJ01020901.1:1961-97705 GCA_900312935.1 Carapus acus
GGCCATAAAAGAAGTCATTACTGTGGCCCCGCTGGACCAGCAGCATGAGTGAGTGTGTGTGTGTGTGTGTGTGTGTGTTTGTGTGTGTGTATGCGTGTGCGCGCGTGCGTGTGTCTGACCTGGTGCTGGTCCTGGCTGAAGGCCTGCAGGATGTCTGTCTGCCTGGTGAAGTTTCCGTTGGCGTCCTGCAGACCCTGTAGCAGACGCTCCTTCAGGACCAAGACCGAAACCCTCAGCTGATGCCACAGCAGCTGCACCGTCCTAGACCACCCCCCCATCCCCGACACACACACACACACACACGAATAAATTTCAGTGGATTTGGATAAAAGTGTATTTAACTAACTGACATGCATGCTCAGTGTGGAGTTCAGTCATATTTGTGGTTTTAGTCTGTCTCCCCTGGTCCATTTGTCTTTGTCCTATCACACAACACAGCCCAAAGTGACAGGTGCCCCGGCCTGACTGGATCATAAATACTGAAGATGTACAACATTTGCGATTCAATATGCGCAGCATTGACAGAATTTTGCTGATCAGGAGGCGTGAAACACATTTAGTACACCTGACTTGATAGCACAATACGGGTGCGTGAAGACTCACACACACACTGTTCCCTCCATCCCAGTCCTCGGCACTACAACTGTATTAACAATATTGGTGATTTGATAATTGTTTGTGCATATAAGTTCTGTTTATCTGCCTGGTGACATGATTTGTACTGTATTAAGTATGGTCACTCTACAAAGGAGGAGTTTGGTGGCTAACAAGCAAGATTTTAGAGTCAGAATTAAGGTAAGTTGGAAAAATAAATGCCCTCTTTCTTTAGTCTACATAATTCCGTAATGCTTTCGCCACCCACCTAATATCAACAATGATGTTGACAGAGTAGGAGAGCAGCTTCAAGGAGAACTCTGTTTCCAGCAGTGCATGGATCTGCTCCACATGGTCAGAGATGTCCTCACAGATGTCCTAAAAGTCACACATGGGCACAGGCAAAAAGAAAACTTACAGCTCAACCACCAAAACACACACACAAACACATCCTGACAGTCACAGCAGGGTGAGACTATGAGACCCAGCAGAGAGGAAAAACACGTTGAGAAAAGCAGAAGTGACGAGCAGCAGGGAGCCAGTGATGAATGTGACTCAGCTTCATGTGGAACAGTTTCAGCTTCATACTGAGACGTCTGGGGAACACACCAACCTCACTGCTGCACACGTTCTGACACGCTTCACTCAGTACCAGCATTGCCATAAATAAAAACACAGCAACAACCAAACCCTTCCACACACAAAGTTGCCAAAACATGATACAAAGCACAAATGAACGCAACCGAATGAATTTGCCTGGCAAAACTGCGAACACGACGATGACTTGCACGACAACTTCGTTCCGAACTTGAACCAGCCATGCTGGATTGGCGAGACCTGGTGGCAACTGCATCCATAACAAAGTCACGGCTGAACCCTGAGCCCCCTTCCACAGGGTGACACCCTGGAACAATGCCATGCGTCTTGTGTGCCCCATGAAACCCATCCAACGTTCCGGAATCTAGGTCAGCCACGCTGCCAGCAGGGCTCCTGCTGGCCGGCTAAGTGTGCGCGTCCAAAATAAACACCGCAGTACAGTGAAGGCAGAGTGTGTGTGTGTATGTGTGTGTGTGCGCAAGGCTGCGCAGAGTGTTTCACCATACCTGTATCACCTGGCTCGGGATGATGCAGCACTTGGCGGTGTTTTGGCACTGAGGCAGCCACTAAAACACGCGTTTGCACCAATCAGCCTTGATTTCATCATTCATGGTCGATTCATTTTAAATCCTCTTGAACATTTAGCCCCGTGGATAATCCTCTGCCAAACGTTTGGCAGTGCTGCAGCCTCTATGTCACAGTGCGCATCTGGCAAAGTGGCCAGACATATTTAGGAAGTCGAGGGGCCGAGACTCACTGGCTGCAGGGAAACAGGAACTGCCCACCATCGTCCAAATTAGCGAAGTGTTGCATCTCGATATCAAAATAGGTCTATTGGTCAGGATGACAAGGAAAACACCACAGAAAGGTTCCTGATATGTCCCAAAATCAAACTTATGTCTGTGAAAACGTCCAACTCACAGCAACAGAGTACAGATATTGTGAGGTTTACGGGTCGAAAGTCCCAAGTTCTCACACTCAAATGATTAAGTGTTCCCTGAGATAATCATTGTAGGTGTATGGATTAGTAAATGACATCACTGTATACTATTGCTGATGTTATCATCATTTTTAGGTTCCAGTTTTTGTCATTTTTACAATTTTTCGAAGTTTGCTCTGTCCGCACCAACGTCTCCTTAAAACAGAGGACAGCTTTGTCTTCGGGGACGCCGTGCGTGTGTATGTGTGAACGACTGGGGTGGGACATTCTGACTCCCCATAGTGTTTTGTGCGTTTCTTTCATGTTTCAATGACACGAGCGGTGCTGAAGCGAGTGACAGTGGCTCATCAAAGAGGCTCTGAGAGGGAATTAAGAGCTGCAGGAAGTAAATTGGAGGAGTTCGGGCCTGAGACACACACACGCGCGCACGCGCGCACCATAATATCATTTACTTCAGGCACACAGCACATAGATGACACAAACTCATACATCCACACAATCATCACTGCAGCCTGCCGAGATGGCATGAAACTTGCGGGTATGCGTGGGTGGTTAAACCCCACCCCACCCCACACACACACACACACACACACACTCTACACACACAAGTTTTATCATCAAAGTCATGCCGATCTAAAACAGTGGTGAAATGTCACTGGTGTCTTTCACATGCTTCAATAATTCACAGACAGCTTTCAAATGCTAATACACACACATGCACACACACACACAGCGAAGGGGTCTCATTAGCTCACAGCTGACTGACTAGAGTGAAGATCTTCCAACAAATCACTTCAGATGGGAATTACAGATATGGAGCTAATTTGATCAGACAGGCCACACCTCCCTCTCCCTCACTCCCTCTCTAATGTTCCATGTGTTTTGCTTCTCGACTGTTCCTCGTTCTCGCTCTGTCTCTCCTCTTTCCTGAAAGAAAGAAGAGAAATCCACACCCAAGCCCCTCCCGCTCCATAGCCACCAGACATTTCTCAGGCCAGACAGAATATGGCAAGAATTTTGGGTCAGCGATGCAATTTTACTCTGCTGAAGAGAGGCAGTTTGCGCCTTCCCTGCACGCAACCTATCTGGCCTCGCACCCTCACTCTAGTCATCGGGACACTCAAACTATTTGAGTTGATACGGAGTAGGTCAGTAGGTCATTAACTCTGTGATCACAAATCTGCCGAGAAGTCTTTGCTGGTCCTCCACGATGTCGTAGATAAGAGAATTGTATAAATCTCAGAGGAACAACTATCAAATCACTGAAATATAGGTGCAAACCACAAACATCCTTGGCTACAGCTTGCACACATCCACTTTCTGATTTTCTCCTGTATAAAGCTTTTCGTCTTCCTACTCGTACAAGAAAATATGCACGGATTCGCAATCAAGTCACGTTCAGCAAAGACATCACCTGTCAATCATGGCCTCAGTACATGCAGCGGGGTTTCTAATTGACTAAAATCAATTTAAAAGCAGTGGACTCGGGCTTCAGCTCCAATCGCATTTTATCCCCATCACGGCAGACATCAAGGCTCTCACATCCAGCGCCTCCAAACCACCCGCGACAGCTCGGCCTCGTCCACGCCCATTCAATCTAATAACCTTCAACTCCACCACTTTGACCCATCAGCATGCCATGTTTTTACCTTGGAGATCAAATACTCTGCGCCCCTTTCCATCCCCACGGAGTATTAAAATGAAGCGGCTTCAAAGGCCTCTGACGCCCGCTGTGGGATACAAAGCCTCACCACAGTCATTTTGTCTGTCAAGTGTGCAGAATCTCTGAGCTTTTCGCGCAAGGCTGCGTTCTTGAGCAGCAGACGCCCCGCTGCGGCCCCGTGTTTGTTTTGGTTTCGGTGTTGTGCACACTTCCAAACGTGACATTACGCAACTGATGACTTTACTCGGGCGCTCCTCCAGACCAACACATCATCAGTTGAACGAGAGGTGATTTCTAGGTGACAGCGACAATAATACTCAACACTAATAATCGACAGCAATTCGGAGGTGTTGCAACTGTACGTGTGTGCACAGCAAAGGTTGACCGTGTGTGTGTGTACAATCGAAAAAAGCAGATGTAGCGGTGAGATCTCTTCAATTGGTTTGAATCTTTGAATAAATCAAGGTTCTCGTGTAGGTAATATGGGCATTTCTATGTTTGGAGAAAGGGAGACCAATTGTGCTGTCAGAAGTCATTCAGGCAACACCTGTGCCAAGATGGAAGAATAAAAATATCAAATTGTAGTGCAGTTTGGAGATTACACCTTGTAAAAATCCATATATCTCTACTCTGTGGGGCCATTCATATGTGTAATCACATGTCCACTGTCCCATATGAAATCAGAATCAGAAAATAACTGGATCAAATAAAATCTTCTCCTTCATCTGGTTTAACTACTGACTAACTGGATTCAACAGAATAATAGCGAAAAATTGTAAATGATAATTGCAAACTAACATTGAGGTAAGATCTGGAAATCTGGTATCTGGAAACAGCAGGATGGAAGTTGTCATCCTCATATTCAACAACACATTGTGGTGATTGAAGGCCAAAGTCCAGATTCTTACCTTCAAACATTGTTACACATTGCTGTTGTTTCTGTAGCGCCGCTGCTCCAATGTTGAAATGGTGAGAGACTAAACGTGCCGGTGCCAGTGTGTGTCCACGCGCGCATGTGAGTGTGTCTGTGGGCGCTGACCTGCTTCTTTTGGAAGGGGGTGGGGTGGCAACATTTGGTGGGGCTATTTTAGGGCTGACCTCACGCTTGTCAACACACACACACTCAGTTTTTTTTTTTTGCTCCCTGTCCCTCTCCGATTTTCCTCTCAAGTTATTTCGTTATATTTGAATTATATCTACAACTACAAGTAGCTTTTAGCTGAATATGTGACAGTCATGAGTGATTATAGAAATAGAATCCAGTTGTAAATTTGTATTCCACAGAACTTACAATAAGTAACAAAATATTGTGAAAACAAGTGGGATTCAAGTCTTCCAAACAAGACCTGGTGGTGGTCGCTGTCTCACGCCTCCATTTCTAATTTTGTCTGACTGACCGACAACAAAAACAAAAACAATCACACACACATGCAAATGAGAGAGCCTGTAGTATTCTTAGACAAATGCAAGCGGACGCCTTCACGTACACACACATGCACTCACACATAGACACACTCCAACAGATGAGCGCAACAGCTGCCAGTCCGAACAGCTGTGACAAAGGACGGGCGAGGGAGAGGAACGAGGGGACATGGAAAGTGGGAGGGAGACGGAGACTGTGCAAAAGACAGCCAAGACAAGGCTAGAGCTTCCTCCAATCTCGCCTTTCTTTCCACAGTTCCTTCCTTCCTTCCTTCTCCCCTCCCTAATCCTGGCACACCCAGACCCTTTGCGCCCACTCCCTCCTCCGACCAACCAAGGCTGTTACTATGTTGAAATCGGTTGCCAGAATTCCTTGGCGTAACAGTGGCACAGGCGCTGACGCCACCACACTGGAATGCCCCGACAGCTGTGTTAGCGGAATGTGATAATGGCCGATATCCTCTAAATATAGATTTCAATGGCAAAGGCTGATCAGATATTCATAGCAAAGTTTTGCTAAAAGATTTTTGAGGAATGTGTTGTGCAGATCTTATACAAAGTAACGACTGATTTACAAGGACAAGACTACAATGTGTTTAGTTTTGCTGCATTTGCACATCATGCACTGCAAAAGCTGATAGCACCATCATGAGCTTCAGCCCAACCAATCTGTTATCCATTCTGTACAACGGTACACCAAGTACACCAAAGCTTCACTGCCGTGTTGTAGTTTTTCGCATTTTCTGGCTTAGCTTCAATTGCCATGTATCTCTGAGCGAGGAAAAAAGGAAGCAAGACTAAAAGTGAGTGACTGGGACTGTTAGGCCGACAGGATTGCTGTACTGTGTTCCTTTGATAGAAAGCAGACGTCTGCATGTACTCTGAAATAATCAGTAACTGAAAATATTACTGGAATTGTGCGTGCCTGCCTCAGAACATTGCTGCTGTTAAAGCAAGCCTGCAGTTTGATATAATGAATGAGGCT
Organism: Carapus acus; assembly: GCA_900312935.1. Lineage (NCBI taxonomy): Eukaryota > Metazoa > Chordata > Actinopteri > Ophidiiformes > Carapidae > Carapus > Carapus acus. The sequence continues at coordinate 8,163 of OMPJ01020901.1, forward strand.
GAGACCATGGCATATTCACACAGGCGTGCACCCACACGCACTCACACGCACTCACACACACACACACACACACACACACACACACACGCGCGCGCGCACACACACACACACACACACACACACACTCAAACACACACACAAAGTGAGGGACAGGCAGAGAACAGTGGCATCACCATAATCATGTCCTACAGCTGTACTGTGGCAAGGTCAGGTTGGAGAAAAAAGCCCTGCAGGCAAATGCATTATAAAGCTTTATAAATATGAGAGAGGCTGAAAAGAAAGAAACAATGTGAGGATAGAGAGGAAAGAGGGGGAGCGGCACAGGTCCCAAGGCGGCACAGGTCCACCTCCACATCACACCCTGAGTGTGATGCCAGCTGACCGCCTGCGTGACCAGAGTGTTCTGTGCGAGGGCGAGGCCTACAAGGCTGCTGCTGCTGCTCCTGCTCCAACGTACGGGAGAACTTTGAAGGGATCTTCACAGCAAAATAGAGCAAGTGTTATGCTACAACACAATTATTATTGACACACACACATAGACGCACACACCTCTAAATCAGTGGTGGAGTGGCGCTCAAGGACACTATCAGTGGCTGATATATTCAAAAATAAGTTCTGAGTCGTCTGTTTTCATCAAATTTCATCAAGTAGCTTTTCAAGGCCATGAGCATTGGAGGGGGATGCGAACTGTTCTACTATGGTGTAGATGGAGAGGGGAATGGGGGAGGAGTCAAGGTGAGGAGAGTCAGAGACAGGCTCATGAGCTTGAAGCTAGAAATAGAGGGACAATGTTGAATGTTGCCAGTGTGTATGCCCCACAGGTGGGCAGCATGTCTGAAGAGAGAGATGACCTCTGAGGTAAGTTGGATGAAGTTGTGGAGAGTGTCCCCAGAGGGCATAGGTTGATCAATGGAGCAAACCTCCATCGGCTTGTTGGAGGGGAGAGCAGATGACGAGGTATATATGCTGTTTTACAGAGGAACTCAGAGAGAAAGGTGAATGTGGATATTGCAAAAGGACTGAAATGGCAGTAGTCAACATGTTTATTCAGAGGAGGGAGGAGGAGGATGACGAGGATGCACATGACAGCATCCAGAGGTAGAAGTTGGCAAAGAAGAGGAAGGGTGGACAGGGAGATGATGTCAGAGGACAGGAAGACGAATAGCAAAAAGAGTTGTGGCAAAGGCAAAGGAAGAGGCATGTGGTGAGTTATATGAGAGAATGGACAAAATAAGTATACATTTATTTACATGTATCAGATTGTATCATATGTTAGATATAGAAATCATATGTTAGATATAGAAATAAGAGGTTATTTAGATTAATATCTAGTCATTGCTCAAATTGTCAGTGGGACATGTAGTGTGTAACTTTTCATATCAGATCAAAAGAATGCAGTCTTGATTGTCAATGTTCACCTCTTGTTCAAGTGGTGCCAGCAGAGAAAAGCTTTAGATATGAAATACATTTCAGACCCAAAATTTAGAAATAATCTATGCAAGCAGCAGGAAATCATTCTTGTAGTTGTTTTGGTTATAATCATCATTAGTATTATTATGGTCATACCAACGACTTGTATATGATGACGGTATTCATGATAATCTCTGAATTGTTTAACGTGTAGAATTCAATTCCACTCGGTAACGTCCGGCGTTTACTGACCATATTGTAATTCACAATGTGACCGCTAGAGAGAGCCATTTACCGGAGATTGGACACATACAGTAGTTTGTGCGACTGTGAGATTGTCAAATGTGAACAATATGGCCAGTATGACTAAGCGAAAATGATAAATTGATGAAGCGACGTTTCAAAGCGGAGTCAATGCTATGATAACATTTTTGGGGAGAAAAAAGCTATATGAATTCACGGAAAATGAAGCATTGTTTCTGGTGAAATTCAATGTTCAGCATTTGAAGTGTCCATTCAGCTCCATTCCCCACTGGCTGATCACCATACTTCTAAAAAGAATATGAGTATGTGCTTCACTGAAAGTCTGCAGAAATGGACTGTGGTACCAATATGACCACTGGCCACTGATTACAATCCTCTTTTCTCTGTGCTGATGTAGCAGATGAAAGTCATGCTAATCAACCATACACATTAGGTCATGTTGTGTGTCAGACCACAGCTGTTCTCACACAAAGACACACATCAGGTGCGCGTTGTTATCCCAACTAAAATAGGACAAACAGGCAAATTTTCAGGAATCTCAAGCATTTAGCATCACAGACATAGGGTGGAGAAGGGATTGGGAAGTTGTGACAGGATGCACAGCTGCACACTGCAGCAAGGACTTATTTTAAGGAAAGAACACACACACACATTGGTGGAGAGAACAGAGGGGAGATCGAAAAACAGCAGAGGAGAGAAGGACCGAGAAATCAAGGAGAAATATGAGAAGAGGGGAATAGGACATACAGCAAGGAGGTAGAAATATTAGATTTTCAATAAAACATGGAGCTGTGCCTTCCAATAAATACCTTAATTGTTAAATTGTCAAAAATGCGACAAGCAGTACTGACTTATTACATAACTTAACCAGCCTAGCTCATCCACAGGCAAGGCATTGTGGGTATTTATAGGCTGAGCTCACACAGCTCAATGGACTCACAACATGATGCATTCATGTGTCAAAGCCATCACGTTGAAGATGACAGCGCCATCAACGCCACATAAAAGTTCTTCAAAGGGTCTGATATCAACAACTAACAAACTGCTGAGGTTGTGTGATGGACAGCCAGGTCCTCCGAGAGAAGACACCTAACAGCCTAATAAGTGGGACTCCGGTAATGCAGTGATAGGAGAAGACAGTCTGATATGTCCTCCTCTTCAGCATACATACTGCTCCCCCTGGTGGTAGCTTAACTCAACTGGAAGTTAGACTTTTAGAGACTAATTTGGTTTCTCTGGATTAGTCAGATATGAACAGAACTGAGAAAGCAAAGACAGACTCGACACATTAATTTGTGAAATTTACATATTCAGTATGGACCACAAAATTCCCTGTATGAAGTATTCAAAATTGAGTGAGAAGACTCCTCTCTTTCCCCAGCCCAGTCCTACCTTTAGCTGCACTAGGTGAACGTCCACATGTCTGTTGTCAGTGTCCTGTCCGACAGAGTGTGTGAGCTGTGTGACTCGGTCACTGGTCGACCTCAGCCACGTCTCAATTTCTGGCAGGTGGAGGACAACTTTCCAGTCCGCACCTGTGTTGAGAGGTGGGGGCTTCTTTGACCTACAGTAAAACAGAACACCTGTGAGACATTCAAAACGATACATCATGTGTGTGCATGTGTGACTTTCAGACACATCTTTAAACAGATTGACTGCATACAGACCACCATCCACAATGTTTTAATACAAGACAGAGGAAAGAGAACACATCCCACAGAAGCTACATATACATGTCTGCCATCTGCCCCAACTGCCCGGTAGACAATCAAGGAAAATCTCAACGTCTACCCTTTGTTACCTTAGTGTGGGGTCCCTGCCTCGGCTGGGGCCCGAGCCGGGAGAAATGCCGCCATCCTGTGGCTGGCTGAAGGGGCCAGCGATGATGTTCGAGGTGCTGGATGAGTCGTGGTCTGGAGTTGGTGTGACGGAGGTGATCATCGGGGACGGAGGCTCAGGAGCCACAGGGGACAGAGCAGCGATGCTCATTGTGAGACAGGTGCGGGTCTATCAGAGTGGAGGGAGGAGCCACATCGGATTCAACTGCAAAGAGATGGGGAGGTGGAGGTTAGACTACTGTGGTCCTATTTAAAAAATGGAAATGGAAAACAAAACATATGAAGGCACAGGGGTTGTGAGGGGGCCAGATTAGCTTCTGTGAGAATATGAGCCCACAAGTAATCAGGAACATGAACAATAACCTCACTGGGACCCCATCCGATCACATACAGCGCCATTCACCTCTTAAATTTATGTGTCTGATTTACACTCTGTTAATCTACAGGAATATGTCTGGGAATTTTTTGTCGATGGCGATGGATTGTAAAACCAATGGGGCAGATGTCATGTGAATTATGTGAGACAGACAGTCAGTTTGGTGCCTGTCTCTGGTCTCCCTAAACTGGTGATTCAGGTCTCCAGTGGTAGTGTGAAAAAGTAAATGTGAGAGCAGCAGAGATCCCATCACTGCCTCAGAATTAAGACATCTGCAACACACTGACAAGACAATATTACTGCAACCAATAACTATTCAGACCGATAATTGAGACAGGCTACAAAGCAGACAGGAAAGAATGATTTCTAGGGTCGTGAAAAATTACATTTTTACTTTGTGAATAAAACTTAGTCTAAGACAAGAAGTGAAATGTATTTCCTGTCAGGATACCAGCGAAAATCATCAGTCTGAGCACAGCCCCTTTTCAGACAAAACCTCATTGTCAACAGTGTGTGTGCCCCCTTCACGTGCCCTGTCACAGCTTGGTACCACACAAGCTCACTCTGTAAGTTCTATCTATCTATCTATCTATCTATCTATCTATCTATCTATCTATCTATCTATCTATCTATCTATCCATGTTTGTTTGTTTGTTTGTTTGGTCGGTAGGTAGGTAGGCAGGTAGGTAGGTAGGTAGGTAAGTAGGTAGGTAGGCAGGGAGGTAGGTAGGTAGGTAGATCTCTTTTACTTAGCCATTTTGGAAATTGCTTGCCAGGTCAAAGAAGTGGGAGCAGCCCTGCTTTAAAACAATCTCAGTATGTTCTGGAAAAAGCCACTATGGGATACACCCGTAAAACTGTACTAAATAATCAGACTGCAGTCTAATTATTTCATCGCTATTGAGAAGAAGACTGGCACAGACGTAGATTTGAAAACAAAAATCACTCTGAGCAGTTTCTGATCAAACATTTCAGTATGAAACCTAACCCTGTCTGGGGTCAAAGTTCAATGTCGTGTGAGACACACCCTCTTTGCAGAGACCAGCAAACACGCACAATAGAGGGAGAAATAATGACAGTGATGATACACGAGGACACGAGGAAGAATTCTAATTACTTCCCTCAGATTGGGATAAAAAGTATTGTATTTCAAAAACTGGAGGACAAGAGCACTTCTCTCATTTGAGGAGCTTCCATGCTAACAGCTTGCAGTGCACCAAATCATTATTGATAATAATTGAGAGGAATCCTTGACATAACCATGTTCACATATTCACTGATATATAGGTATGGTGTTATTTTCATTGCAGTTTATCAATGATAATTTCATGAATGGTGAGCCATACAACTAGTTAATCAAACTTCATCAACGTGTTGAATATAATACTCAGTAACCCTTCAGTGGCTCTCCTTTGTTCCAAAAAATTTGGTACACACTTTCTGTCTGTCTGTCTAGACTGTCTGTCACTCCTCTTCCCTCTGACACTGATGGCTCCCCTGAATGCAGCTCTCAGACTGCATGCATAATTAAGGGAACAGATCAGATCAGACTCAAAAGCAAAGGGGGAAAAATAGCCCAAATTCCATCCAGTGACCATGCACAAAGAGCACTGAAACAGCCCAAATCACTGAATGTTCAAGTCAAACAAGCATTTGCTGTTGCGGTTAAATGTCAGCGCATTAGGAAATACAACCACTAGGGCCTTTAATTGTCAATGGATGTAACCCGGGCCCTGTGTTGATTTGCATTACCAAACATGCAATAATTATATTCATAGCATGTACAGTATTGTGTTTTAGAGTGTACTTCCATCTAATTTGGTCTGTGTTCTCAGCCTACCTGAACCAGACGTGTGCGACTGACAAGGTGTGTGATCAAGGGAGGGGGGTTTGTACTCTACTTGAAGAATGTTTTGTTTGAGAGGTGATGCAGCTTGGCATTTGTTACTGTACTCTCCCTCTTCTCTGAGCATTTAAAGGATCTATAAACAATTATTTCTGTGAATTTGTCCTCCCAAGGCCTCCCCCATTTCCCTTACACACTACAGGTTGCTTTTTCACTGATTTCATCACAGCCTTGGGGAATGATGTTATGTGGGCAGGCCTGTGATGTTGGGGTGAACACATTTTACAGTGACTACTGACGTCGTGGTCAGTGTCCAGTCAGTAGCATCAAGACTTGACACTGACCAGACATTATCCGCATGTATTCGTGTAATCTGTTGACGTGACTGTCTGGAAACATCCACAGCATTTCCTGTCCTGGATGATGTCTATGGACCAGAATAGAGATTACATCACCAGCATCACCACACTTCTCATCAACTATGACAAGAGGAGGAGAATAGAAAGAAGGAGATAATTATGCGAAGTGGTCATTGTGACTTAAAATCAGTATCATTTGTCATCACAACTCTCAAACAATCTCAAATGGTAAGAAATAATGAATAGCTCATGAGTTCATCCCAGTGACCTCTGACCTCCATGACCCCATTATGCACACAGCCACACAGCGCAGAACAACTCACTCCTACTGCATGTCTTGCTTCTAATGAGACTCACAGTGACAACCACAACCACCAACCTTACTAAGCTGCTGTGTGCTGTGGGTAAGTACAGTATAAGATGTAATGTAGAGAATCCTGAGTGGATTCATTCCTCTCACCCTCTCTTATGGACACTGGTAAGCTGTATTACACATCTACAATGCTTTGCTATACTCCACTACTGTACATGAGGGTAGAAAGGAGGATGGAGAGTTGTGTCTCTTTTAAGACAAACGTTATTTGTTCAAAATTTAGTAATGACTGAAACAAAAGTGCATATTTGCTCACAAGCCCCTGGCTGGCTACACAACCACTAACCCACAAAAAAATACAGAGGACAAGACTATTTTTCCTTGTTATTGCTGCACAAAGAACATGCAAGGATAATCTTTAGATCACTTTCTGAGACATGATATAATCTCTTTTTACTCAAAAGATGTTGCATGTGAATCATAATTGGACTGAAAAGTGTATCACTCTGGAAATTCGAGAACCTGTACAGGTTCTTAGCTCAGCAGAATCAAACAAACAATGCCTTCGGAAGAAGCTGACGGGCCTAACTTCACCAGGTGGACAAATGAAACAGCAATACTGATGATTGAGGTGTAAATAACATTTTGTGAATGTCCTCTGAATACCTAGATTGCTACGACACAGATAGAAATCTGGTGTGACGACTATGTGTGACGCTCTGTGTCCGTTGCCACACCCTGAATATGACCTTACTTCAGGGAAAAGAGAGAGGAATTGAGGGAAAGGGAAGTACATTGTGCTAAGGCAACGAGTGGGAATTGGAAAGACAGAGCGGACAATAGAAGGCAAGAAGCGAGGGAGAATAATAAGGGCAAAGGACAATGTGATGTGAGTATATGAGTCTGAGAGATGACACCAGGGAAAGGACAGAGTTTGGAGAGCAAAGACAAGACTGGGGAATAGAGAGGATGGGGAAGTGGTAAGGTGTGGAAGGGAGAGGAAAGAACAGAGGAGACGATTGTTGGGTGTGGTAATGCACTAGGCAGTAAACACAGATTCTGAGAGAAGAGAAGAGAAGAGAAGAGAAGAGAAGAGAAGAGAAGAGAAGAGAAGAGAAGAGAAGAGAAGAGAAGAGAAGAGAAGAGATAAAGAGCAAGTATGACATCAGATGACATCAATTTGAAAAAGAGAAGCTGTGGACACGCAATCTGTGTCATCACTATCCAGTCATGATCCATCGTAACTGTCAGAGATGAATCAGATTTGAGTCATGGTGACGTTCTCTTACTAAATTGTCTGAAGTTTCAGCCATCATGGTCACAGGGGTCGTCCAATTCTTCAAAGTGACTGGTGGGTAAGTACTTCTTTGGGGACTGAATGATGAGGTTCAAGGTCATACAAAACCAGCCAGTCTCTTGTGAGTAGACTGTGTAATCCTAGATGCACACACACACACACATACACACACACACACCCTGGGGGTGCAGTGCTGTCAACACGGGGCTCCAGTCTCATGTCGATTCAGGCAGAGTAGTGACACACAATATACCATGTGCTGAAACTCTAAAATAAACATGCAGGCATAACAGAGAGAATGACCAGGTTAACACCAGTTATAATAAAACCTGGAATTAATTCTATGAGTAACTGTAGAGGGGTACACAACCCCTCTGCAGACTGTGCACTCCTGCAGGGGGGGTTCTTGTTACTCAAACAACAAGAGGTTGTGTACCTTTACCTTTGTTGGTACTCAAACAACAAGAGAGACAAGAGTCATGTCCCCATGTGTAAACTGCTGTTATTTCTTTTTGTTCTCCACTGTTAGTTCAATCCACATCTCCGTGAGCTTTTTCACTTTAATTTTATTCAATGAGTATGTGACCAATAAAATTCTTGAATCTTTAACTTCTGGATGAAGTGGCAGTAAGGAAGAAAGGAACATACACATGCCCAAAGGGAACTGACAGTGTGCATATCAGGTATTGTGACACACCATCATGGCCAACAAAGCTGTTCATTATCCTCGCAACGTCATTAGTACTTATGGTGGCCTCGGGGTAAGAGGGGAAGACAGCCGCCACCTGAAATGGAGCATTAATCATCTGAGAGCATCATATGTTTCTGTCAGCGGCTACCTGCTCTTGTCATCGTGACCTGAAATGCTTTGATATGGTGCAAATGTTTTGATTCAGAAATAAATTGTGGTTGACCTGCGCGCGCCTCAGTAAAAGACAGTCTAATTACGGTCCCTCCGCTGGGATGTTGAGACTACGTACTCATGAGCCACTCCTAATAGTGGGCATTTGTAAACATCTCTACGCCTTCTTCTTTGTTATTCTATCTGGGGTAAGTGTGAACTGCACACTTCTGAGGACAAATTTTCACAAGTTGATTGTATGTGTACAAATTTGTATGCTAATCAGAAATATTCATTGTACACATTGAAATCCTTTAACCTCCACTAGAGGTTAGAGCTAGAACTGAATATGAATTCTGGGGGAGAAAGAATTGTCATGAGCAAAGGAGGAATATCCTTTTCTGTGCTTTTTGGATGTACTGGACTGCTGGCGCATTATAGCCATATCAAAATGTGGTGGAATCCTTCTTAGAATTCATAAAGGTTTATGCAGTGCTCACAGCACTCACACCTATTTTGAAAGGTGTGGATTTGCTGACAAAAACATTAACACATGTTGTGTATTGACAGCTTTCCTGATACTCCATATAAATATTCCATATAAATCTCATGGCTCTAAGAAAACAAAAACTCCTCCTGGCTTCTATGGCAATCATACGCCCATCTACTGTCTGTAGTGCTGACTTGTGCAGGTCCATACGTGGGCCTGACGATGAATCCATCCATTATTAAATTTACCTTCGCTTCGCACATCCAACAAGGGCGAGGCTAGGGAGAGAGTGGTCTTCTCCCTGACAGCCAATATCTCATACCTTGGCTTTGTTCTGACTAGTTTGAGAGCTTGATGGATGAGGGAAGGGTTCATGCCACTCTCCTGGCTGCATCCCGTTCCCCTGAGCAAGGACTTTTGCAGAGAGCTTTGTTTACAAATATTGATGTTGAACCCAAGATAGAATTCACATGCCTGTCATCTCAATGGTGCCTGACATCTTTCCCTCTATGACAAAAGCCCTGGTGCAACTGTTAGTTACTCTGTGTGCATCAAAGTGCTGTGGTGAGGAAGACCAAGATGTTTTCTTGGTCGGAGAGGCATTGTGAAGTCTCAAAGCACAAGCATAAGCATAAGCATAAGCAAGAATAAGTAGGTGGATACCTGGCCAACATTTCTACTGAGGCGGCAACCCCAATACAATGTCAGCAGGTATTACACACTACATTTACATTCTGTTATATTTAATGTCCATTAAATACAAGAAAAGGATCACACCATGGTAATATAGACATGGTAATAGGCAGAAAAGTAAGAATTTCATTGTGCAGGGAAACTTGTTTCTTTACTGCTCACATGATAATGAAGCTTTGAATCTAGAATTCTCCCCCTGGTAAAGTAGCACAATTTTTTTATGTTGTGCGTTTGCGCGAAACTTAATCCATAACTAGGAGCACACACACTCCAGGCATTCTGACATATAACTTTGAGCACTAAATACGCTCTAAGGTGTGGGCGGCCATGAGCCATTTCAAACAGGAAGTGGAAGTGAGCCCTGTGATGTCATGAGGCTTGGCTTTCACTGCATTACACAGCGCTCTCCACAAACACGTGAGACCGGACACATTTGTTTTCTTATGCTAAATAGTGTCCCTCTTTGCCTAATCAGTGAATTGATGTCGTAGTTTATATGCTCGGTCTTTGAGCCTGGTTTTCTGCCTGTACCGGAGCATTTGAGCACGTTTGTGGCTCGTCCCTCAGTCTGTAAAACGAGGCGGTCCGGGTATAGGAAGGAAAGGTGTTGGCCTCTTTCTGCATGCAGCAAGCAGAACCAGCACTCTGCAGAACAGGCCTCCATAACAAAAGCTCCACAGTTTCCTGACATACACACACACCCTCACCAACACGCACAACATGGTGGGAGTCACCACTTCTTTCATTCTTCCCCTCAGGATTTCCGTAGCATAATTTTACATGTTTTAATGTCACACAGGGCGTTAATTTAGGTTTAGGTTTCACAGGCGTTTGTTTTGTCCGCAGACAGACACACACACACACACACTGGGGAAAACATGGACACTCCCTTGTTCATACACACTGATCAGTGGCAGAGTAAGCATAGCCACAGATAACATACCTCATCTTTCTTGTTTTAGTCCATTTTCTTCCCCTCTCCTCTTCCTTAGGATCCTGGGTTGTGATCCAGGAGAGAGACAGAGATAGACAGAGATGCCTGGGATGTTGTCCCACTGCAGATATAGAGAGAGCGAGCTGCAGTTAACCGGAAGGTGTCTGATGCTAAACTAGCTAGCCATCAGTTCAGCGCAGGATGCTGGGATGGGAGGGATGATGATGCGGCACCTTTCAGTGAGGAAACACAGAGAGAGAGAGAGAGAGAGAGCAGGAGAGGGGGTGCACTGTTACTGTGGAAACTGAAATGATGTGATGGAGAAGGTGGAGCTAGACCGTGATTGGCTGACAGGATGTGGTGCCTCCCTTCCCCGGGGAGGAGAGGAGGGTGGGGTGACGGAGCAAAGGCAGTGGAGGGGAGGATCAGCTGCTTGCTCTCTGTCTCCCTCCCTCTCTCTCTCTCTCTCTCTTCCTGGAAATAATGCAGCATCCAGAGTCGCACAGATCCACTGATGCCCCCAACTGGAAACTAAACCACAAACATATACTCAAGCAGGCACACGCACTAACACACACACATACAAATACACATACACATACAGAGAGAGAGAGATCTTTTGTCAACCTAGAATTGTCGAGGACACCTATTTTGTGCGTATTGTGATTTATTCAGTCCATATTATTGTTCGCTATTGAATGCTGAAATTGCTGCTTTGTTTTTCCAGCAGCACTATAAACTTCTCTCACCCCATAAAATTTGTAATTCACTCCAAAGCTGTCCATTCCAACCCATCTAAGTTTTGTAAAATTGATCTCCCTGAAGTTTAATCTTATGTGTCACTTGTTTTGTTTCATTAGTGGGAATCTGCCAGCATCTGTATGGTAAATGTCACCATCTGCTAGTTGGTTACATCGCATTGACACCCTGTGCCGTGTCTGTGTCCCTTGACAATTACACTTACAATTTTAATGATCAATCAATCAATCAATCATTTCTTTCATTGTGGCACAACAGTCGACAAAGCATGTGTGCCAAAATATGTTTTGAAGTCTTCGTTATTGGTGGAGTTCTACGTTTGACCACTGGATGACAGCCTTTAGCTTCATACTCTCTACCAGACAGTTTTCTGGTTCAGCTATGAGAGGTCGTTCAATTCTGATGATGGTTAAATGATATGAGAAAGCTGTGTTGGTCACGAAATTTTAATCCACAACACATAATTTCTATGAATTTAAGAAATTAAAAAAAATACAAATAACATCAATCTTTCTTGTGCCAAAATTGTACCAACTGAACATGAGAAGGTGACATGTATTCTCACAAAGTGGTGATGTGAGATGTGAATTTTCTTCAGATTTACATACGTTTGGATTTATGCCATCAAGGCGGTAAGACTTCGGATGCTCTCAGTTACATCATGAGGTGGATCGTGATTGAGACAGATGATCTGCTGTCGTGACCCCTGGGTGGAGCAGCAAGACGTAGAACAGAGAGTTCATGAGGTAGACCAGAAATATGCGGAATAGTAAAAGAAAAAAAACATTCCACATTGATTTTTAGAAAATAATAAGTCATTACATAGATCATTATTGTTGATACTGTGGTGAGTTTTAGAACAGAAGTAGTGTTAGTGTTGGTGTTGGTATCCACGTGAAAAATTACTACCCTTGCCACATAGCTTGTTTTACAAATGTATCTGATATAAACAGAAGAGCAGTGTCAGGTACAATTATAATGTAAATACTTCAAATTAATGGTACCTGTGCGACTGAATTGCAGCAGTTCAAGGGCAGTTACTGGGTTTGGTCTCAATCTCTTACTTCTTCTGAAATAGATACATGTTAGAAAGAAATATTTAGTGGAACACAACAGAGCAAATATACGAACATCATGAAAACGTGAGTCAGCAAGTTTGGAAAAAAAGTAATTTTATTTTGGAAACATGGAGAGAAATACAACTTGATTATGAAGTTTGCATTTCCGAAAATCAGATTTATTTACTATAGTACAGTGAATGGAAGTTGGTTTGTACACCCGCATGACAGGATGAGAGCAGATCTTAACATGTGTTGATGTAGGTTGAACAATTAATGGAAAACTACAAACGGCTTCACATTTTATCAAGTAGCAGCTTGTCACCACCACGCCCATCCCATTGCTCAAATCCTCCACCCACCGTGACCCTAACAAAACTTAAATTTCATCTTGTGGGTGCCTTTCCCTTTTGCAGGGCCGTTGTCCTCGTTGTACTCTTGGACAATCAATCGTAAAAACAAGGTTTTGGCTGAATTCCATCCAGAGCAGTCCACCTTTAAAAGTGTACCCCTCATTAAAAATATTAATGGAGAAATTCAATGCTTGTCTGGCTTTGTCCTTTCCCAGACGAACATCTCCTTCAAAGTGCCCATTTACTGTGCAGGATAGTCCAGATCTGAAGTTATGGTGCAGTTCCCTTTACCATCAATACAACCATTTCCACTTCTTAGGCTGTTTCAAATTAATGAGAATTTTGATGTTTAAACTATTTCCATGAGTCCATTATCTCTATTTGTAACCCATTGAAAAATGCAAATTCCAACATGGCAGGATTCAAGAGCTGTAAAAAAAAAATAATATACAGCCTGAATCAGCATTGTTGCTGCAACATTGAAAGTCAGTTCATGAGGGCAGAGGAGATGAATTTCCAGAATGGAGAAGGACACATAGGCAGCTTTAGTTTTTGGGGCAGCAAATACCAACCCCTTTTCAGAATTAAAACAATTTGTGCAGGATCACAGGACAAATACTGCATTTACAACCTTGCAGGCTTATTGTTTTGCTGATTTTTACTATGTGTTTTTCTACACATAAAGACTGGCCAGACTAACAACATTCTGACCAAGAAAGGGCTTATCTACTTCCCACATATCCTACTTAAAAAATGTAGTGTTTGTTTGTGGTTGCATCAAGACACAAGCTAGAATGCTGTATTACATTCCAATTTGGTTTGGCATCACATTGGAAGAATTCCATGCAAACCAAAATACAACAATGGAGGCAGGTGCTCGTTGCTCAGAAACGTCAGGAGGTACAGAGGTTCTTCTACCTTTCTGGAAACAATGATAGAAATATTCTCTCTTGTTCAGGGACCACTGGTACTCTGGCCTTGAATCTTAACATGATTTGAAGACAACCTGTGGAGAAGTGGTGGCCCAGGGAAAACCAAAACATAGGCACATGAGTAAAAACAACCAGAAATATGACTTCCCACACTGAATTTGGGCAGAGGTCTCAGTTCAAATACCACAATGTGTTGACAGTTCACTTGGCAACCAAAGCGCCATGTCAGTGGTCAAATATCCATGTCATACAATCACGAATTCAAAGGAAATAATTTGTTGGTCAAAGTGCTGCTGGGTTTGAAATTGGTTCGATTATCTCAGTTCAGACCAAGTGGGCTCATATGCCTGTAGCTGCCTATGAAGCATTGCTGTAAGAGTCTAACCAATGGAATCCACATGTCAAAAACTTACGTGAGTGCTTCTCTTTAACATCAGTGTCAGCATGCATCTACAGTGTATATGCTGCACATACTGTATATAGAATGTACCTGTTGACAGCACTGTCTAAGTACATATCTGACAGATGGATGAGTGTTGACCCTGCAGTGAAGAGAAGCACCCGCTGTGTTTGTGTGTTTGAGTGTGTGCGCGTGTGTGTATGTCTGTGTCAGTGTTTGTTTAACTCAACAATACGACCTATAAACTTACCTGCAGCAACACAATTTGAACAGAACCCTCAGCATTTTTTAAAAACATTGTCATCGAGATTTATGTATCCATTTTCCAAAATAATTCCTTGGCCTTGAAAGTGCATTGTCAGATTCCATCCCATTTCTCGATATTAAATTGCCACAACCTACAGGCACAACCCATGAAAAAAAAGCATATGAGCATTTTCATTCCTCTTTGTTTATTTTTCCTGATGAGCCATGAGGAAATAAAACCAACCGGTCTTGCTATGTTCAACGCCCCAGCTTCACACAGTCACACACACTCAGCCGCTCTCACTCTCATGTCGTTGAAAAAGGAAAGAGGGTTTCAGTTACACCATAAGAATCAAAGAAATACGATTATAGCTTTAGACAGGATTACAGTCCAGTACCCCCGCGTTATTTCGCTAACAGCAATCTCAGCTGCTGATAAATTTATTTATATATACTTATATATACTTTCCTCTATTTAGGAAAACTATTTGACATATACCCAAAAATATGATCTCAAGAGTTCAATTCTTGGATGACAGAAAAGAAATGCAGATAATGTGACCCTCCCATCTTAATGACTTCCTTCTACATGTTCCCCACAAACCCTAGGTTGGAGAAAATGAATCTGAACCAGCATTCTAAGATTCAGCCTTTCATCACATTTTAAGTTTTAAGTTCATTTTTCAATAAAAACACACATGCAAAATTTTTGTTATGACAACAATCCAACTGAGGAGGGGGACTAAGACTAAATAAAAGGCAGGGACTATCCTGAACCAAGATCCCAAATGCACTACGATGAAGTGGTTTCCTCACATGTGCCATCATGAGCGTCATCCAACTAGACAGGGAAACAATTCATTTCATTCGGAATGAGAGGCTCCAAAAAGAGATATTCAACAGATTATTTTGTGCAAGGCGCTAAGACGATGTTATCTTTTGCTCAGCCCAAATATTTGTTTCCTTTTTCTTCCTTATACCCATTTTCCCTTAACAAAACAATACAGACAGGCCACAGGTCAGCACACGCAAATATGAGATCTCATATTCACACACATCCAGGTGTGTACAGACAAGGTGGAAATCAGACAATACAAAAAAGTAAAAAATTAAAATAAGAGTCCATTAACAGTCCATTGTCAATGGAAACATAAAAATTGTCACCCAACACACAAAAACAAATGAAATTGGCATGCAGGACCTCGTGACACTGACTGTGCATGTGCTGTCTGTTTATAAACTTTCTTGGGGGATCATTTCATCTTGTCCCTTAAAACAGTTGTAACCCACAATGTTCTCCCTCTGCTCACTTCACTTTAAAACATAAGCCACCTTAGAAACTTCTTTGTGTTCAGACATTTTTTTTATGTTATCACAAGGAAGGTTCTAGTATCTTGGCTTCATACACCCACCTGCCACCACCTTGATGTAATGGGGTCGACGTCAAGTGGCAGAGGAGGAGAGGGTTACTGTGCTGAATGGGTGGAGATCTGCAGGAAGACTCCATAACAAAACCTATCACTTCCAGGGCACTCGTTCCATCAGTCAACCAATCACTTGACCCAACAGCTAATTTGTCAGTCTGCGAACTGACCAATCAGCAAGCGCAACAACGAGCCAAATAATCATTCAACTACACAGTCAGAAAGAGGTGAAGTTTAAATTGACTTGCAGTCATGAGGACCAAAACATTAAATTTCCCTTCTATCATGGACTGGAGCAGCTGGGGAAAAGGAGGGTGGATCTCATTGGGGCTTGGCTACATGGATGCAGGGGCGGTGCTTGATGTCTTGGTGTGCTATTCCATCAGGAGATGAAAGAAGGATAGGTTTAGTGCCCCTCCTCAACATTTAGTGCCCCATCCTCATCAAGAATCCCCCAGAGCTGCAGTCGGACCCTGAACAATTAGTGTTTTGTGTCATCAGTTTATTGTAAAATAATTGCATCCATCATTAATCTGTACGGCTAGGAGTGGTTCCAAAGGTTTAATAGTCAGTTCTCTACTCCAGGTTTGCAGAGCACTGGTCACTGTCTCAGACTTTAAAGCTCGTTCACTAATATATAGTGGTTAGTGGATGGCAAATGTTTGGAGGTTGGATCTCACCTAACTCACTTTCCTTTTCAGGAATTACCACCCACACAAGTTCTGGGATGGTAATTAGTTGTCAGACAAAATCAGCAGAAGGACTAATTTCCCATTATTTTCCAGCATGCTCCCACCACTATCAAATCAGTGGATCATGGTGCATGGTGTGTTGTATCTGCTGTGGCTGGAGGGGCGGGGGGAGCTGGAGAGGCAGCAGGGCCTCCACCATGTTGTGGCAATGGGGAGGGGGTGTGCCCTCACTACTGGAGCTCTCAGCCACCTCGCCACCATGGAAGAAGTAGTCGCTCTGCAAGATGAAAGATTCCACAACAGCTTGGTTCAACTTGGTTGTCGATAATGTGTCCTTGTTCTCAAAGTCAGGACGCATGAGGGTGGGCCAGAAGCAGATGGAGAGGTTGTCTGCCGTCATTTTGGTGGTCTTGCTGTGCTGACTCACCCTAAGGAAAGAGGTGTTGAACACAATTGTAAAATTAGCGATGTTGAAGGTATGAAATTCGTTAGTAACTGAGCAATACGACACGCATGTAATCGGCTCAATCTTGGCTACAATTCCCAAGCCAAAATACAGAACAATAAGTAGAGAACTGGAGAAGAGTTCAGAAAAGACAACAAAAGAAACCTGAAGAAATGATCACTGTTCCAAGCCATTGTATTAGGTTTACTCCAATTCAAAAAGATTGTTTTCACATCAGGTTGGGAGACATAATCAATTACAACTTCTTACAAAGTCAAACCCTCCCAAGTACTACGACAACTACTTCGAAGGTCAAAGCGTCCCTCTGGACTTTTCTATCAATATTCCAGCGAATTTCCTGAGAAAAAGCATTTCTGGTAATCTGTATGGTTTGCGTTGCAACTGCACCTCCAAGTTACAGCTTCTAGGACATTCAAACACTGGTGTAGCAGGAGTTTTTCAAATGCATGATATGCAAA
Source organism: Carapus acus (assembly GCA_900312935.1). NCBI lineage: Eukaryota > Metazoa > Chordata > Actinopteri > Ophidiiformes > Carapidae > Carapus > Carapus acus. Next base: position 25,612 of record OMPJ01020901.1, read on the forward strand.
ATGAGTAGAACCTCATTGATTTGACCTGATTTAATGAATGATGTTCCTGTGTGTGCAGATTCTGTGAAGTCGGTGTGTGTGGATGTGAGAGAGAGGCGTAAGACGTAAAGGGTGGTGAGGGGAAGGGAGGCAGCTTTACCTGTTCAGATGAGTGATTATGTATTTGAAGACCTGGTAGTTCACAGACGAAAACTTCTTCATTATCTCTCGCAAGACTTGAAGACGCTCTATGTAATCGACAATTTCTGAAATGGAAAGACAAAGACAAACAGAGGGTGAGACAGAGAGACAGCAGAATAGATAGAAATAGAGCCATAGGCAAGGAAGGAGGGAAGGAGAGATGGTGAAGAGAAGTTGAGGGACAGCATTGTGTATTGTGAGCAAAATTATCGTGTGAAGAGGAAGAGGCTTCCACGATGCAAAGTTCAACCCCTCCATAATCTTGAGACTTGATCATAACAAGACGGAAAGCAGAAAATTGTAGAAATTGGGGAATTGAAGCCATTTCTTTTTACACCTTGAAAACGGGACATATAGTATATAATTAATCACTCATGATAGCATTTAAAATATGAACAAATAAAACACATCACCATAAATCATGAATTACAAAAGAAAATGAGGCTTTCAAGACAACTATGGATTGAAATATCTACATGAATGTCGGAGGATGACGAGGAACAAATACAAAACAGCACTGACAAAAAAGCCAGTATTTTTGTCACCTTGCGATGAAAACGATGCATATTCTGACTGATCACGCTGAAAACAGGTGATTCATGCTCCGATATGCCTGTGACTTTCAATAATTTAGGGCAAGGGGGAAGTTATCCATGTACCTCTTGACTGTCACAACTTAAATGCTGTAACATACCCATGACTTTGCATCTATATACAACACAACATATTCCTGGAGCAAGAGTAAGCCACTTATTTTTCAATCTAAATATTTACTCATAGCTGCAGTCAGTGACTCCACACTTTCTTGTTTCATGCTATTAATCACAATTATGGGGAGGGGACTGGGGACTTTGACCTTTGCACAGCTTTAAGAGCCCAGTTGTCATTAATCCAAGCAGTTGCTGAAACAAACTGGTAATGTCCGGAAGATCAAACACATCTGCAGGGCCACTTAATTCTTCCAATCATTCTAATAAATATTCTATCACTCAAACAACAGAGTTAAACACAAAGATGGCTGCAATAGTGATAAGATGTGAAAATCTTACAGTACTACCCTTCAAACCTACAGAATGCAGAGTACAAATCTTTAAACAAATTTCAACACATCCACGCTCACAAGATCCCTGAGATAAATGTTTGTAAAGAAGACATGGATTCAACAGCCATTACTATCTTTAGCGTTAAATTTGATTTAAATTTGAGTCACTTCACAAAAGCTGCTTTTTTTAACAATGAATGTTTCATTTAAGTGTGTGGATGGTCCATTTCGGCTCACATATCTTGAAATTGGAAGATTTGATACAAAAACAACCCCATGACCACTATTAACACTGTTAGCACTAAGAATTTCATATTGTAGTAAACGTGGTGATTTCCTCCTCGATGCATAATGGGCATATTCCATACCTTGCAATGCTCATGTGATGCGAGATCTGTGTGAGTGTGTACTCTTACTTGCAGCCTCCACCAGCTCTGGGTGCAGAATGTACGGGATCAATGGGTCAGGCAGGTCAGCAAAGAACGCCTTCAGAGCTCCTGCAACAGCATTTACTGCTACGTCCATTGCTACAAAGTCAATACTGTGATCTGCAGAAATATAAAAGGAGGAAATACTGTTAGACAGATGGACAGACTATAACACAAAATACTTAATTGATCCTCAGGTGAAAATAATCATCCGTCAATCCTGGTGTTGGAGACCAAGGGAAATAGGTGAAAAAGGAAAGAATAAACAAAGGGAAATTAAAAAAGACATAGATACACAAGTCTATTCCATCACTTTTGAGAGGAAAACCTGAATTTTAACACATCGATGTTATCTGGCACAAAAAAAAAACACATATAGAGACAAGTGTTATAAGAAATCTAACTTTTTTTCCGACAAACATCACCATTTTCAACACGTCTATCCTTGCTTTGAAACGCTGTGCACAATGACCAAATTATAACAGGAGGGAAAAATACTAAGTGATACTGAAAAGGGGGACTTAGCCCTACGGGGATGTGACAGCTGTCACACTGAATACGAGATGCAGCCGACTGTAAATCAGCGTGTAAATCATGAATGCTCTTAACAAGACCACAAGACTGGAGGAACAGAATACTCTGGGCAAAAAATAAAGGGCGGGAATACCACTACCGGTACATTTAAGGTGATCAGAATGAGAAATAAGCCAAAAAAAGATGCACTGACAGAGAGGGGAGACAAAAGAATGAGTAAGAATGAGATTGTGAGGAGGTGAGTGGATGTCATTCCTTCACCCCTTCAGATTGGGTGAGTGGCTATATGACTTGTCTCCCGTTTGCGAAACAGAGGAAGACAGATACACTGGAGGGTAATGACAAAATATGGGGGAAGAAAGCTCATTTGAGTCTGTGAGGAAGGTTCAGATGCATGCAACAATACAGGGGAAAAAACTGTGGAGAAGTAGAGAGAAGATCGGCACCACTGCAGTTGCTGTGTTCCTTAATAAAATTTTATAATAAGCAGGCAACAACTTCATCCTTCCTGGTTATTAAGCACGGCTGCAGTGAGAACTGAATTCCTGTGGAGGTAGTTAATAGTAGTAGTTCATACACATAAAAAAAAAAAAAAAGAGATCTTTTGCCCTTCACCTCATCTGAACGGCATGACCTATGGCAGCTCTCTAAATTGTGCTGATATGTCTTTGTGATACCTTTGGCAGGTAACCAGTTGACATGAACAACTTAGCCCCAGACAAAATATCTTTTGGTCTCTGTTCTGTCACAATAAAATTTGGACTCTACAATCAGATGTTGGTAGCTTCACTCTGAGGTTTGTATGTATTGCTCAAGTTATAGCATTGTGCCCAAAAAGATCAAGTACACAAGAAAAAAGTATAAAATTGGGAACAGCGACCATCATGAGAAACACTGGCTTGTGCTCTGTCACTCAGCTAACACATGAGCTATTTCTGCATACACGTTACCTTGATCAAATTGTTTCTGAATGTTATCCTGGTCTGTCTTGTTGCCACTGACTCTGTATAGACCTTCTGTTGTCAAGCCTAAAAAAAAAAGCAGGAAATACACAGTTAGTACACACTTGCCTTTCAGTTACATGAGAAAAAAGATAAAGACATTGGGCCACTTTAAACATTGAAATTCTGTTCTTGTTATACTTCTCCATCTGAGAGAATGATAGTTTTCGGACACAAAAATTCTCACTGAAAAACATAAATAAGTTACAACTTATTGTTGGGTGGAGCAGGAAGTGACTTTGTCATTACACAACACCTCGTCTACACCTGCTAGGGCAATTTCAGCCCTGACAGAAAGTGACTTAACTATCAATTCTCATAAAAAGCCAACTTTGTTGGTCTTTCTCAATGACAAGGGGCAAATAGCAACAACGTAACAAAAAACAAAACACAGACAGTCGAGGCGCATTATATCATGATACAAATGATACAAAAAGTTCAACCAAATCACACATCCCTACAGTCATGAGAACGATGGGCATTCTGCAATGATTATTTGGTAATACGTCCATCAATTCTTGTCCACTTTCAGGTGACGTGAGAGAAATGTTGAAGGTGTTGCAAAATATCATTTCACACAATATCAGACGGCAAGCTGATCTAAGAACAGCACACATTGAGACAAAGTGCCTTAATTAGGGCTATAATGTCTGTTCTGTCCTCTGGGGCAAACAGGCATGCACACACACTGCTCTGTCACTACTGCAAGGTCATTCACGCTGCAGTATGCATGCCTCTGTCTGTCTGTGTGAGCTGCGTCTCTGCAGAGGCAGTTAGCCAGACAGGGTATTATGTAAATTTGGCTTTAATGGATTCAAGTAAATTGGGTTAGGTGTGTGCGACTCTGAGTCTTAAAATCTGAGGGTGTGTGTGTTTGAACTCATGGATGCCATGCTTGAATTAGCAGACATGAAAGAAAAGCAGCATGTTCTGCTATAAAACTGTAGTCTAATCTAAGCGAAGCAGCCACCCCAATTTCTAAGTGTGTGCTTGATTGGAGGGTTTATTGCTTCAGTCACCATAATACATAAACTGAGAAAACAAATACATTTATGGCACGATGAGTAGAAACACTTGAACTGATATGTTTCAGCGTCTCAACTGAGAAAACATTACTATCTATAAAAGGACTGCAAAAAAAGTGCAGACTCAAGGGTCAAAGTAGTGCAGGCATGGAGAACATTATGTGTTATGCTGGTTGTGGTGGATGCCCCAGAAGTGGTCGCCGACATCCAAAGACATTTTGATGTGAACTGCAGAAGTTGAAATTTGTGATAGACAAAAATAAAAACTAAAACAAAACCCACACATCCCCCATCTAACCAAACTTCAACTAACCCCATTACCATTGACGTGATGCAAGCATGAAAAAAATATTTGCATTTCTGAAAAAGAAATGAGAGCAATGCAAGGTTGAGCGAAGCAAACAAAATATCCACAAAAAGTCATTCTGGGTCTGCTAAATTGACTCCAACAGCCACATTCAGCTACATACGACATCATCTGCCAAACAAACGTATGATAGTGGGATATACCTGAGCATGTGGGCTGAGCTGAGCAAGCTAACAGTGGAGCTGGGGTTTGCATGTTAGGATGTGAGGAGAACTGGGCCGCAGATATGATCTCAAATCCTAAGACGCACAAACTGTAGCTCTAGTTGTAGTCTCCCTAAATCACTCACTCACACACACTGGGTCGCTCACACATTCACAACGTCACTCACGCACACACACCGTCACATACGCACACACACACTCACTAAAAATTGCCTGCCTTCTTCTCTACTTTTCCATCTGTCTGTCTCTGTGTGCCCGTTGGACAGTCGCCACAGTTATTTTATTGCTGTGACCACCATCTGCTGTGGGGAGGGACGGGAAGCAGCATTCAATAATTGAAAGTCAATCATTGCCTATTTTTAACTCTATTCATGCATGCATGCACCTACACGTGCAGATATGCACACGTGGAGCCCAGGGATCACACAGAGGGAGTTGATTTTCTCAGCTTGAGTTCATGTTCACGACTTTTCGTTTGCTATAATGCTTTATTGGTCTAAGGGAATGCATTCGTTCTGATGCTTATATGTCAGGGTGGTGGTGATTTTTATTCTAGCTTAGTGCCTCTGTTCAAGTTCTGTGTAATGACTATTTCTAAGGTACAAATTCTGACACGAGTAAATGACATAGAGCAGCATTCTCCCACTTATGATACAAAGGATTATTACTATTTTCAGCAGACATACACAGTCCCACCTAATTTTTCATTTTGTCTCCTCAAAGAGCGGAGATCCAAATATTATAGTGGTAAAAATCAATTTTGAGAGTCCAAAAAAAAAAAAAAAAAAAAATACAGCTGCGAGTCAAACCCTTGTAGAACCCAAAATAGTACAATCCTGTACTTGGAGATCAATTGCCGGTACATCTGTGATTGGTGGGCTGCTTCGCAAGTGAAGCCCAGTTACCTCTAGCATAAGCAGTGCAATTACAACATATCTGTATTGTTCATCTTTCGTTAGAGATTACACTCAGTTGAAATGTGTTATTTTTGAGAGCAGGTCATTTGCCCAAATGCAGCAAGGGTATGACAAGGTGGAGAGCCAGTCTAAAGCAGCTAGGTTAATAGGTTTAAACTGCTAACATGATGTGCCACTAAAAACAATGGAGCAATTGTGCAAACAGACAAAAGGGAGGGTTTTTTTTAATTAAAAACTGTTAACATACACAGGTATACCAAGACTCCCAGTAAACCTTCCTCTAACTTTATATGCAAATCCAGGAGGAAATGTTGTAGTTTTCATGATGTCAATTGTGCAAATGAGACCGGGCATGATCATATAACCACACACTTAAATGGAGGATGAATGTGCCGCTTAACGTACAAAGATGGCTTTTCTCACAATCCTGAGAAAATGAGCTGGTCTGTCTGATCTGGAAGTCATTCCGTTGTGGACAGTCACCTCCATAGTGAGACAGCAGTATGGTTCATGTGTGTGCGTGTGTTGAAAAACAGCTCCATGTGTATAAAAATAATGATCTATGGTAAGCGCTTTCTTTCCTTTCTTTCTCTCACCAAACATGATACTAGACTATACACATGCAGTCTGGTCGAGTCATCAGTTTCTCTGCTAGTGTGTTAATTTAACGACCGGCCAACCACACAACGCTGGGTCAACATAAATCAATACACACCCTGCAAGCTGAGTTTGTGTGTGTGTGTGTGATGATTTAATATCTGGAGACCTCAGGTAATGAGATCCACAACCACACACATGTGCAGCAACACACCGAGTTCTCGCAGCAGCAGTTCTTTCAGCTGAAGGGCATCTGTGCACTCAGATATCTTAACCAGTTGAAATGTAGTTTATCCCTGAAATATTTAATTTTAGACTGAATAGCCCAATTAAAATGTTTTTTAACATCAGTGCAGGGGAGATGAGGTGATCTTAATTAGGTACTGTAAATCCAAAAACAGAGCAAATCCAAAAAAACAATTAAAAGTACTCAGCACTGCCGAGGTGCCTTTGGGCAAGGCCCCAAACCCCAACATGCTAAGGGCTCATGCTAAAGGGTGTGGTGCATTTGGGGTAGAAAAAACACAAAGCCGAGAGTGGGAGATCATGAGTTGCTGGTTGAAAACCAGGTAGTGAGAAGACAAGAGGCTTTCAAAAAGTATGATTTGACTCCATTCTGTTTGTCAGTAATGAATAAGTCAGCTGACAAGGAGAGGCTTCTGGTTTCTGTCAATGTCAATCAATGAGCGGAATTTTCTTCTTCCTTATGTTTACATCTCCTGATATGCGCTTTTGGCGGTCAGTACCACCCTCAAATGAGCAGGTGTTTTAACTGTGCATCTTAAAAACGTGAGGGGAAAGTGGAGCTGATAGTAATTCGGCATTCTCACACCCAATCGTACTTTATGTGCCAGACTATTCTGTTGTGAAAGTACACAGGGTGAGCCATCTGTACCTTCAGTTAGACATCGAAAACAACAATCCACCGCAAGAACGGGTTGACACGGAGCAACAAGTCAACTGAACCAAACTTGCCTCATTTCTTTCTCTCTCACACTCATTCAGTTGACGACGTGTCAAACTGTATTGTGAGCAAACGCATCAGCAAATACACATTGCTCTGTTAACTGACTGACAAGTATTTGCCCCAGGGCAGGCTGACAGTATAGCAGAGGAGAGGACGGTTGGTTGGGTTGGGGATAGCTGAGGGTATGAAGAGAAAGGCAGAAGTGGCAAGGGCAAAAAAAATGGAGAAGACGGGCAAAGGAGACTAAGGACAAGAAATAGTAGGTCAGGATGGAATTAAGAGAGGATTAAAGGATGGCTGATGAATTCTGGGGGAATGAAAAATCAGGAGGTGAGGAGAGTAGAAATAAGAAAAACGGATTGCTTAAGGAACAGAGAATAAGGTTAATGGTAAAGAAAATCAAGAAAACAATAGCTGGGAAGCAAGACAGAAAGACAGGAACAAATGAGCAGGAGAAAACACAACATGGAGGAGGTGGGTTTGAACAAGGTTTAAGAGACAGAGGGAAAGAAGAAAGTGATGGTAACAAAAAGCGAGTTAAGCTTCTGCATAATCACACAGACCTTCAATTGCTGGATGTGTGTGTAATTGCGTTCCTACAAGGTGCTCAGTGAGGTCAGTGACTATACGACAGCCCGAAATGTCCATCAAAGTCTCCTTCGGCATCTACAGCCTTCATTCACTTCTTCATTTTCAGGAAATTTTCGTGTTGAACGAATGGGATGATCTACTGTGGCAACCCCTTAAGGAAGCGGTTCAAAGAAAAATATGTTTGAAATATATACCGGTACAATCAATGCACAAATGTACAGATATACAGTATACACACCAAACTGCTGACCTTGCATTTGATGCAAACATGATTGGGGCACCAGGACACACCATGAGAAAGGCAGATGTGAAGGATGAATGGTAACAAGGAAAACATAAGAGTTTTTTCAAAGCAAATGGATGAGAGACTGAACTGCTCAAACACAGCCACAGGACACTCTCCGTCACACACATTCACACCCATTAGAGCAGATGACAGCCTTGGAGCCAGGTGACACTACCATTGCTTGCTCTCTCGCTCTCTCACACAAACATGCACACACACACTCTAATGCCAGTTCAACTTGTTATCATATGCCCTCCATCCACGCATTCATCCATTTATTCAAAACCTGTTCCTGCCTCCAGCATAGCACAAACCAGCTGCGTCTGCTTCTCGCCTTTGGGTCAGTTATGCCTCAATTCTAATGGTCTCCACTAAAATGGAAGCACGCACACACTATTGGTCTAAGCTATCAAAATTCAGTTTGGAAAAAAAGATTGCATCGACTCAAATATAAGTTCATTTTTATTAGCCCTAACCTGTAAAGCCTACAATCATGAGCCTTTGTCTGCTTCTCATTTCTGTCTCTTTCTCCCTCTAAATCTCTCCTTTCCTTCTCCCTCCTTATCCCTCTCTCTCTCTCATGATCAGCACAATGACAAAACAAACAAAAAAAAAACCCCACACATAATCAAAAGAAAGCAAGGTGGAAGCAGGAAACAGAGAAAGACCAGTGTTTAGCAAGAGGGACTTCAAGGCACTTAGGAAAGGAGAGAGACATTGGCTCACCTTTTCACCAAAAGAGAGAGAAGAAAGAGGGCTGGGTGGAGTGGGGTTGAGAGGGGTGAGGTCATTCGTAGCCCTAAGATATACAAGCGAGAAGCACATACATTTTCCTTTTTTCCCCATGTTGCCGAGTCAGTGACCAGGAAATACACTTAGAAGAGAAATAGACTAGAGGCAAGGGAGCAGGATGGATTATCTGTGCATGCGCATACATAACAACCCTATTGCCACCAGCCAGTCGCCATCCCACCCTTCTCCCCAGCACGCACACACGCACACCTTTTGAAACCAAAGGCACCACAAATAACTCACACCACCTCCAGCCTCCTATTACAGGTTGTTAACAGTCCGCCAGCCCACAGACTGCATCCGGTTCCAATATAACTGGGAAAACAATACGTACACGCCTAGGGAATTCTGAGGATTTTGAAATGCAGATTAAGATGAAATGCACAGTGGAGAATTAACTTTCAATTAGTGCAACAGTATAACACCAACATGAGGGGGAGGAGAGAACTTCAATTCAAGTTTGTGAGAGGCAGACCTCAGGCTCAGTTTCCGTTAATTGGGCTGCAGACTGTTGTCATATAAACAATACTGGATGTTTGTTATGGAGCACCTACTGGCCAAATACTACAAACTTGCTGACGTTTAAGGAATGCATTTTGAATGAGAAAATGAGAGTCAATAGCAATGGAGGAGGACACAAATGGTGTAAGTTGCACAGTAAGAGTGAGGAGGATGAAACTTAAATTTACAGATTACTTTGCATGTAGAGAGTTGTGGTTGGACAATTAGACCAACCTCCTTATGGCAGCAAGGATCGATGGCAGTTTGGATGACTGACTTGGAGAATGAATGTGTTACTTTCGGATATGACAGCCAAGAGAACAAAACACATAGCCATGACATAAAACACACAATTTCACTTGCTCATAGATACACACACAGCATGAAAAGGGATTGGATTGCAAGCAATGTAGCCAAGTGGAATCTTCTTTCTATTTGAGCTCACAACACCAGGAAAGAACAAGCAGGTGCCGAGAGATTGAGGGGATTAATACACAAGGGAGATGAATGGTATGACTTAATGATGAAAATGAGAGAACATCAGCATGTATTAAAATCATTTTTTCAACTCTATCACTGTCTGTCCGTTTGAAATGCAAACTGGAGTGGATCCATTGGATTGGTGAACTTTGACCTCAGGAACAGAGTCTTCATTATGTGGGATGTGAAGGCCACTGGTCTGTACTCTGTGAACTAAGCAGGGCACCTCACCTGCCAAATGGATGGCACAGTCTTTCAGGAGACTTGGACATACTCCACCTGGGCCAGCAGCCTTCTCTGCACAAAGTCTCCTGCTCTCTGCCCTTACAAAGTCAACTTTTAAGGACAGTGGTTGTTGTACATCAGCAGATGTTGTATCTGTTGAGGTTGTTGGCTCTGTCCACATCCCCATCCATGACCAGGGTTATTCTTTCTTGAGTAACTGGTGATGTTCCTCATTCTCTTCTACACCACTCTGATGTTTTTCTGCTGCAGCTTGCTCTCCACCTTTGTTTTGTATACCACCTTTGCCCGTCTCAGTGCCCCCTTTAGTTCATGATGAACCTCCACGAGTCTTTGTTCCCCTCCTAAGATGCCAGCTTTTTCTGGTTGGTAAGAGACTCTATTGTGTATTAACCCAGGGTTTATTGTTGGGGTAACAGAGAACCGTCTTCAATTGCACCACAATAACTACACAGAAATTAAAGTTATTATCAAGGAGGTCCACCATTTTGTCCACATCCAAATTGTTGGCCTGTGGCTCAAGCAGGAGAGTCCAGTGTCAGGAGAGTCCATTCAAAACGGTCCCTGAGCGCCACACTTGTCTCCTGGGACCATTTCTGTACTGAGCAGGTGGTAACAGGCAACTTTAAAACACAGCGTTTTTATGCGGGCCGAAGGAAGACCAGATTGTGATAATATCTGCCAAGAGGTGCTAAAGCAGCAGCGGTATAGGCTTCCTTGACATTTCTATAAAACAAGTCCAGTGTCGCATTTTCCCTCGTGGGACAGTCCACATACTCAACAAAGCCAGTCAGATGTGGGGAGGGGTTAGTGTTATTAAAATCTTATGTTTAGAAGAAAAGAATGGACTGGGAGGGGATTCCTAAAATGCAATGAACAAACTTCTTTTTCCTCCAACCATCTCTTCATCCTCACATTATACTAAGTGCTAGAGAAGATAACCACCAGTGGGACTGCCAAATGCATCAACATCAAAAAGCCATTTAATCATCACTCAGCCTCGCACCCTTCTTGCCTTCCTGCAGCCTTACTGCCAAATACCATTTTGTGTCTCTTGAGAACAGGAAACATTTAATTCAATTCTCTAATCGAGTTCTGAGGTTGAGAGCTGCATGGCTTTGCTCCCTCGACTGCCCATCCTTCAAGACAATCCCTCAGAGGCCTTTTATTTTCATGGCCCCAAACGATAATAGAGGCTCTCCTTTCAGTATAGCTGACAAAAATGTATTCTATTTAATATTTTGGATTTGTGCCCGGTGGTCGCAGCAGAGTCAGATTCAAAGAGAGCCAGGCAGTGTTAAAAGAGCACTATATGTGGACTATATGAAAAATGTTAAATGCAAGACAGACTGGTCCAAGTTAAAACGAGAGCAGTGGTGCAGTGTTGCCTCAGGAATAGCCACCACAGCCATCTGGGGAAAATCTGGTAGTTTTTGTGAGAGAAATACCTGCTGATGTAAATTGTAAAAAAAAAAAAAAAAATCACATCATGATTGTGAGTTTGCTTTCACGTCTCTGTTATGACAGCACTGTCACAATAATTGTTGAAAATCAAGAATGTGATGTGGTGCAACATGATGAAATCGAGTCACCTAAACTGACTTAAAAAATGGTCTGGTGATTTATCTGTCATGTGAAAGATCACACTGTTTACTGATAAAATGTCACATCTGCAACTAACCCTTTCAGAGGTAATTCCTAAAAGTTAATTACTCACTCTTGTGCCCCTAAAGAAAAATGTGTCTTTCAGTGTCTTAATAAAATAGGCCTCTAAAATTATCAAACTGCACACAAGTTAATCAACTCTTCTCTCTGCAGCTCCCTTCAGTTGCAGCAGTGCATGATCCCTCTCAACCTTCTTTCATCCTTCAAATCATTACCTGATACACCTACTTCTCTCTTATGTTTCTGCACTGCATCCATGAAGATCCTCTACGAGAATCTTTTCCACCTATCTCAATCCGACCATCTCAACTGTGTCTTTCTGACCTCATCTCCAAAGCACTCCTACTTAGCTATCCAATCACTGATGCTCCACAACTGTTCCCTTGTCTGTCCTTCTCTCTCCTAATTCTCTTCAGTCATTAGGTCCTAAATCTTCTCCTTCCATCTTTGGAGGAGCATGGGTGAACCTCTGCACTTACTCTCCCTGACCTGGTGCACATATTTTCCAGCTCAACCAAGAATTGTTTAAGCCAATGTCCATCAAAAAAAATCAAGTGAAAACCACATAAATTTGTTTTGGATTTGTTTTACACAATCACCTCTCCTACCATGCAACCATGCAGTTATCATAAATGACTGAGGTCAAGTATGACATTACTTGTCAATAAATTTGTAAGACATTTGTTTATGATGATAACTTGTGTTTTGGTGCTATGGCACATTTTGAACCATTCAGGACAATACTGACAGCAACGATAATGAGATAAGAATAATCATAAGACTCTACTTATTTATAACCATCTTACTTATGCAGCCAATCAACATCATTAACAGTGCCTCATGTGTACATGCCACTGTGTTGCAGGTTAGCGTATCCCTAACAGTGCTGTGGAGTGAAGAGAGGTGGGGTAACTGCTGTGCAGGGAGTTTGTGTGTATGCTAAGACACATGTAAAATTAGCAGGAACATTGGTCACATGCAATCAGTTCCAGTCAGTTCATTTGCGAGTTGCATCCCACATCCCTACACAGAAAGATACAGTTATGGATCTCTTTTTCTGATAACACAGATAGTTATTGTCTTAAACTAATTCACTCAAGATGACATCAATGATAAAAACCTAATTCATCCCTGCCTCTGACCTAGTGTGGAGGTGCCAATCAAAGCATCAGCTGCCTCCAGCCATACTGTGCAGGTCCCACACAAATATAAGGCACAACAAGGCACAAGCACCTAAGACACAAGATCTCTCCAACATCCCATCTGTCCACCGTGACATCCTTTCAGTATCATAATCAGATGCTTCTTTTCTGAACTGCCTGGTGAATGGCCTGTAAAACCCCATGACAGTTAACATTTATTTTAAAGCAATGGTGCCCCCGCCCCCCTCACCAAAGACAACACATCTGCTTGCTGAGTATCACAGGGAAATAAACATTGCAACCAGTACTGGAGGAATTTCAAACTGGTCAGACCACACTTAAACAATACTTTTGAGCAGAGAACCAGCAATTATTTTTCTCATCCAGCTACACCATAACGATTTAAAAAATTGTGAATATTTGTAGAGGTAAGCACCTCTTTCAAATGCAAGATACAAAAAAAGCACAATGATTTCTTCACATATCTGGTGACAAACTATACATCACAGAATGCGGGGGGTACAACATCCAGACTGTTGTTAATTCCACCCAACAGACAGTCTGGACTGTCTCTGAGACGACAAGGCAGACGGCTGGCATTTGCATGCAGCGCACATGTGCAAATGGGAACGCACACTCGCATGGACACAGTGAAGGCACTTTCCCCAAATTTCCCCATAAGGCTCACACTGATGATGTTGAGCAAGGGAACATACTCAAGAAAGCTGTTCAAGATAGGAACTGACACAACTAGACTGAAAACAGTGCTGACAAAAACATTAAAAACCAATGCTTTCATGACAATTCCAAAGTTGTAGAACAATACCACACACACTGCAAGAAGTGGAATTTGGGATAACAGTAACTGTGTCGTCAAATTCTGTCTTCTCATCCTTAATTCAGCAAAAGTATGGGTTGATAACCACTCAAAGAAACCATCACATTATATCAAATACAGTAAACAACAGAAAAAGCAACACATGTACAGTAGGTTCATGTTGACTCATTACCCCAGCAAGATACAATGGGTCTCTCCTCTTGTTAGAAATGTTGAAAAAGCGAGAAGACAATTACCAACTAAAACACACCGAGGTTTAATTATTCACTGTATAATTTTAGAACTGAGCTGAGTGCCTTTACCAACAAGCAAACCGAAAATTTAGATTTTTCAGTCAGAATGAAAAACGACTTCACTGAGGAATCTCTTGAGATGGAGCAGAGGCTTCTTTTATGACAGCTGGGCAACAAGCCAGCCATGCAGCCAACATTGTGTAGGGGCCCTGTCTCACCAGTTACAAGCACACATGTACAAGCATGTACAATTGTAAACATTTGTACCATTTTAAACCTCTCTTTATTCAGGGAAACCTACTCAACATGTCTGTTCATGCGGTGGAGCCAGGAGCTTGTGGTGTTTGGAGCGGCTATAGGTTAAGTACCTTGCTAAAGTTGGAGTTTTCTCATCCTACTGCCAGATTATAGTTTACTGGACAAGCCAGCAAGCACCGCATGAACTGGCCACACTCCCAGGACCGTGCCATAACAGCTTACAATCGCCCTGTATAACATATTACTGTCAAATGTGTGGATTAGTTTAAGCATGCTGCTTATGTTGTCGAAATGATTACCTCTTAAACAACAGATCAGACAATCCCTTTTGCTCCAGGTGAAGCCATAGAAGTTAATGGTTACTAATTGTTACTAATTGTTATCTGTTTAAGACAATTGCAGTTGAAGAGAACTGGTAAGTGTGCAAAACTAAATCACTGTCATAGTACTTTACGTCAGGAGAAACAATTTTGAATGACGTTGAAAACTGCTTAATTGAGCTCTCTGCTTTAATCTGTCACCCTAATGAGATTATTGCATACTCAGTTTGCAAGCATTCATATGGTTTACATGACTCACCAGTGCGCTCAATGTAGTCGACACATTTCTCAATGAAGAGAGGAATGGGTCGCTCAGGGGTCACCAAATTCTGTAGGGGAACTCCAAAGTAGTTGCTCTCCCAGGTTCTCCGAGTGGGGGGGTACAGAGGCTTTGGGGGTTTGGAAGATTTTGCCTATGGATTGAAGAGAGAGGGAACATAATGAAGGAACACACAACGTGATGGAGAGGAGAGGAGAGGAGAGGAGAGAAGAGAAGAGAAGAGAAGAGAAGAGAAGAGAAGAGAAGAGAAGAGAAAAGAAGAGAAGAGAAAATAGAAGGGCTCACCAGTGGTTAATAAAAGGAGTTGAGACAGCAGGTGAAGACAGAGTTCGGCGAAGTTGAAGAGGAAACAATGCAAAGACAGCGTAGACAGGGGAGGTGATGGGGGATATATCAATGTAAGTTAGTGGGTTGATGAAGAGAAAGAGCAAAAGGTTAAAAATGATGAATACAGAGGAAGAACACAGGCAAAGTAGTTATCTTAGACTGAAGCAAAAACAGTAACTGTTATGGCCGGGGTGGATCTACTTTTTAACACTCCTAAACAATTCAACATATTGCTATGCCTGTGTATATAGTATGTACGTGTTACAAGAAAATGTGTGTTGGTACGTTTCATGGGCGTGATTCTGTGACTGTTCTGGGGTCTATGTATTGGGTCTACTATAATAATTGTCACTTTTCTTGCCTCTGCGTTTTACACCACACTAGGCATCATGGCTTTTAAAGGTGCACTTGATCTAATAAAACATCAGCATGACTACATTTATAGACAAAACTCACCTTCTTTGGTTCCTTTGGCGTTTTTGGTGTCTTCTTTTTTTTCAGCTTCTTGTCATCCTGCTCAGGGTCTGAGGTAATGGCGGGGTTATCTATTCCACCCTTCCAGGGATCAGCAGGGGAAAGCAACGGGTCCTCCTCACTACCCCGGTGGGCTCTCCCCTTTTTCTTTTTCTGTGTGGCAGGCCCCGACTCCTCCCCGTCACTGTCAGAATGAAACCGTCGCTGGTACGCCTTGGTTTTGCTGAACAGGATTTTAGAACGATGCTTGTACTTTGATGGGCGCCTTCCAGTCTGAGTCTTCTGGTCAAAGCCATTCTCCTCCTCCGCTCCATGGAGACCATGCAGTCCACCAAAGGAGTTCCTTATTTTGACCAGGTGTCGATGAGTGTCATCTGGCACTGCATATATGTCGTCACTGTTGAAACCCCTGGACCTGAGGAGTGTGTCCACTGGATCTGCGTAGTTGTCTGATGTATCCACATCCTCGGAGTGTGTTATTTGGCCACGTTGCATCCTTCGGTTGCTTCGCATGCCAGCCTCAATAGTTTTAAGGAGATTGGGGTCAAGCTTTTTGACACTTGGTTTTGGGAGAACTGGTTTGGGTCGCACAGGAGGAGGCACTTTGTGATTGCGTTCGTGTTCTCCAACAGGAGTGCTATGGACCGGATACTCATTCCCCTCGAGGTCAATCCGATATTTTGCCCGCTCACTGGGTGTGGGAAGAAGCTGGACATCATCACCGATTGGACTGTATGGAGGGGGGGCTTCATTATCATCTTCTGAGTCTGGGTAGTACGGATTATAGGCTGGAGACTGACTTTGGGGAGAGGCGGGGAAAACCTCTTCGCTGGCACCTGTTGTGCACTCACGTGATGAGGTGTCAAACAGGAAGGAGCTCTCAATGCTGGGCTTCTTCTCTAATACTTCATTGAAGAAGGGTGTGAACACCTCTGTCTGACGGTGGTATTGTGACAGTGAGTACAGGGCAGTAAATTTGGCAGCAATCTCTGTAGCTATGTGCTCACCCTCTGTCATTAGCTCCTTGATGGCATCATTCTCAAAGAAGTCTGCTTGACTGTCTGTGATTGCAACCATCTGGACAGGAATCACGTCTTGAACCTCGGCCAAAAATGCCCGTAGTGTTGCCATGGAGGCTTTACGTTTGGCAGAGTACACCAAAATGTAACCATGCACTAGCTCATCTTTCCGGACACCAATGGCAGAGTGATAAGACAGAACAGTGATCTGGATTCTTCTCCTCGTATCCCCGATAATCTTATCCAGTATCAATGTGTTACTTTGGCCTGGCTGTCCTGCACTGCAGCAGTGTGAGTCGAGAAACGGTGAAAGTATGAGGTCAACGCTGAAGGGATCCCAACACATTGCACACATGACAATTCTGAGGTCAGTCTCTGACATGTCTTTGATAGATGGCAATGGTGTAAGGACGTCAAAGTTATGTTTGAGACCTTCCAACACCGCTCGGAGAGACTGCTTAATCTGGAATTCTGTAAATTTTCGTGGAAAGGCCCCTGATGGGATGTCAACAAAGGTACACTGCAGCTTATTGGCAAGTTGCTGGCCTTGATGCCTCAGGATAGGTATGTTTTTGCAAACGCTGTCCCTCTGATTGGCAAGAATGAGAATGAATGGCAGCGGTGGAGCAAATCGATCCCTCCTACTCTGTGCTATCTCTGCTCTGATCCTCCCTATGCAATCTCCAATGCAGTTCAATGACTCGATGGAGTTAAAAACACAGAGGCAGCCATGAGGCTTGAAGGTGGAGACCCAGGTGTGACTAAACAGCAGTGTGGAATTGACATCGACAGGAAGAAGTTCAAGTTCATAAATCTTGCCATCCAGAGTATACTCATCATCTGTGGATTGAGCTCGGACCTCATTGGCAAGCTCTTGTGCTAGTCCTTCTCTACCAAGAAGGCAGAGGTTCAGTTTATCAATATTGGCACTGTTATAGTACAAATTAGACCGTCCATGGTCGTGCTGCACGAGCCTGTTCGCTAAAACCTGCTCCACTTTTAAATCCACACAGCTCTGCCCGCTCAGGCATGTCTCCTTGGTGGGATGGTAAACAAAGCCAATGTGTTTAAGGAGGAGTGACTCTCTATCTGGGGCAAGTTTCTGCAGGGCTCTGTATCTTGGCTCTTCATTAAGCACACTGTGAATCTCACTCATCTTGTCGCAGCTGGGGGTGGCATTCAGATCCAAGTCATAGAATAGCTCAGCATGCTCAAAAAGCATTTCCTGAAACTCCTCTTTGGCCCTTTCAACTATTTCCTGCTGGTGTCTACAGTAAACATCCCTCCTATCTGATTCCGTTATGTACTTGTAGGCCTCATCCTCCATGACAAAGCACATGACTTCCTCCCAAGGCTGCCCGGCACTGATGAAGTGAACCCTGTCCAGCGTCTTCTTAAAACGCTCTTTCATCTCTGCCCTCCTCTTCTCTGACAGCAGGTGCTGGACATGGTTCAGATAAATCTTTTCACCCTCAGGTGTGTCTAGAAGGTCAAACGGCACCCTACGATCACTGTTGTCAATGTGATCCGACTCATCCCACGGTGTGTGTTCCAACACCACAAACCAGAACTGGAAATCAGGTCGACTCCGGATGAGACTCTGTGCTTCAGGCCAAGTGAGATGCTCAATCTCCTCCAGGTTATTTAAGAGGTTGTTAAGTGTTTTGGGTAGCGTGGTTAAGTACTCTTCCCTCCTCCTTTTGATGTGGTCCTGCTTCAGCTGTGCAATGTGCTTGCTGAACATGTTGCGAGCTTTTCTCGTACCCTCCAGAGTAATGAAATCATCATAATCAGCTTGGCCTTTCAGGGTATTGATTACCGCTTTCCATGTAGTGTGGTAATCTCTCACTGTATGCACCATCAGTTTCTCAAATCTATCAGTTACTGAAGAAATGAGCTGCCGCTGAATCTTATAGGCCTCCAGATATGTCACAGTCTTTGGCTTCCCCCGTGTTTTATCAAGCTGTTGGATGAGTGCATTGAAGCAGAGTTCAATGTTGACATTAGAGCGAGCTGAGGTCTCAATGAGCATGAGATTCTTCTTGCTAGCAACAAAGGCCTGCAGATCTCTCAGGTGCTGATCCACACACTCATCACACTTTGTGGCAGCAACAACAATGGGCTTTTTAGACTTGACAATCTGAGAGTAGAGGGTGCTGACGAACTTCATCTGATCATCAAATTTTCTATTGCAGCCTTTGCTGACATCAATGCAAAGCACAAAGCCATCGATATTCAACTTGCCATCTGGCATCTGCTTCTGGTCAAAGTCCTGCTCCAAACCCAGCTGATCTGTGCAGATGTACATCAGCTTCTCTGCTGACTGGAGTTTGGTTGCTGCCGCCCGTTTCGTGTACGGCTGCAGATTGGTGCTTCGGTGTGGAAGAAATGTCTGGTCGTCAATAAATTCTGTCTGTTCAATAATTTGTATTTTACAGTCCAACCCATCATCCCCTCGATGTGGAACATCTCCCCAGTACAGGAAGTGATCATTGTTCACCACACGACCCCCAAAGTCTATTGTGCTCAGTACAGATGTGTGCTCTGTGTAGTAGTTATCGGCATCAGGACGCACATACCGGTTGCACAGACACGACTTGCCGACACCACAGTTTCCCTTCTCTTTCTCGGTCCCCGAGAGGCCGACCACACTGACAGCAAAAGTAGGGGGGCGAGCATCCTTGTTCTTGGCCATTATATCACCCCACTCATTGCTAATTGGAAACTTCCAGAAAACGTTCAAGATATCATTCCAGCGCCATTGGTTGAGGGGGTGAATGTATTTTCATCGTAATTACATTCAGCAAGTGGAAATTCCCCCTCTGTGTATCTCTTACTCTCTATCCTGGGTCTGTCTCAAGCTGGGATAGGGCAGCTGCGTTCTCCTAGTATCACCTGCCTGTAAGACATGAGAATGCAGAATCACAAAAAGATAAGGCTCACAGCCACAATAGTGATTCACTTGTGCTTTGTTCAGTTTTTGCGTCACATTTCTGCAAGACCCAGATGTTCACACATCAGGAAAAAAATTCTTGCATTCGACACAATCAGAGAATACAAAACTACAAAGAATAATACCCATGCAAGCTCAGTGACAGATTTTGCCATTTAACTGCCATTTTTTGGCTTTAAAACCGATAAAATAAAAAACAATAAAAATAAAATAATGCTTGCGTTACACCGCTGAAATAGTGCCTATGCGCTCCTGAAGCGTTTACCGGCGCATATATTGGTATCGGTAAATTGAGAGTTGGACAATATCGGCATGTCGGATATCGGAAAAAAAGCCAGTATCGGACATCCCTACTATTATATGTTATTATTGTTATTATATGTAACTTCCATGAAAACAACTTGACATGCGACAGTTAACCAAAGCAGGGAAGCCAGCATCTAAATTCAGAAAACTTCAGATAACAAAAAACATCCTTGAAATCATTTAATTCACTATGCGCCCATAAAAAAGTCAATAATTTGCTCCATGATCATTTATTCATTCTTATAGACTACAGATCTTGATCTGTGCTTCAAATTCTTCTTCTCACCATCCTTCCCAAAATAATAACAATGTCTAAATCAATGTTTACATTACATTTGATTTGAACACAAAGTGATCCCAGGACCTCAAGACAGAACAGATCAGCAGCAGTTAGTGTGTTACAGAATGGCAATGGGCCAGTGAATTTTCCTGGTGAGCTGGAACTGCCTGCTGCAGCATGATGACTTGCTGAGCCTGAGAAATTGCGCAAAATATTATTCTGGGTCACCAACATGATAAAGCGGTGAAGATTTCCTAAATTGTTTGAATGGGCACAACGTAATGTCGTTATAAGTGGGAGACCATCAAGGATAAAATATTGAAATTTGTGTTTGTAACTGATAATGTTGATGATTGACTCATTTATTAATATGTCAATTTTAAAATCTAGGGTTTTTTTTGCAAATTAATGTATGTATGAGAGATTCTTCAAGTCCAGAGAGGCATCACTCTCATCTGTCTTTTGTTTGACAAAAAATTGATAAATCCAGAGCTGATCTAACACAGCACCATTGATGAATTCCTAAAAATGGCGGTCATTAATTTTATGGAGATTAGACTGAATTCTCAATTTGCAATATGAGCCACTTTGAATTTGCAGCTGGGGTCTAGTATGGCTTAGCACCTTGAAGAATCCAAGATGAGTTTATGTTACCCTTTAACATGCCCTTCAATCTTTATCCAATTTTTTCATGTCGGGGTGGACAGAACAAGTCATGTTTTCATAAATGTGATCCAGGGACCTATTTCATGTGGTCCTAAATCAGACGTATATCTGATGTGTTTTAAAGTGACCAGTCATGTTTTCTACCCAACAGCTCTTTTTCAACCTGTTATATGTGTACTGTGCTAAAACTACTTTGACGAGTCTTGACCATTTTACAAGTAAAAACTAGCACTAGCGCCAACTTTTGCATTTCTGTAACAGCGACAGATAAATATGTCTTTCATGTCTTTGCTCATCATTATCCTTTCAGCCACAGGTAGGATTAAGGTATCACAGCCAACACAACACCAATTGTGCAGCATGGGCTGCCTTTCAAAGTCAGTCTTTCAAGTATAGTGCCATGGCAACGGCAACTAACAAAACATATTTAAAAATATATATACTGTTTATGGGCCAGGGCTTTTATTGCCATGCGCAACCTCATCATTTCCCTTTGCATAAAGAACCACAGAACAATAATGACAAAACCTGTATCATTTCACCTGATAACACTCACTGGATAACTTCCTGTCATCGTCCAAGAAAAGCTATCTGGAAATTCAGACATTGAGACATGAATCACAAAATGTGAATGAGACCGTTTACAGAGAGTATAAGGCTTGAATTATTTCTTGTAAGTCCATTCACAGCCCCTTAGGTGTGACGAAACAATGGGACCCTCACTGCCATTTGTCCTAGGCCACTTTGCAGCCAGTCTAAAACTTGAGTCATCAAATGGTGAGTTATCACTTCTTCTCAAGCCACTGCAATGCTCTTGTGTTGCTACAGCACATAGTGAGCCGTGGGACACGCACACAAAAATATCTGAGCAGAAGTGTCAAAATTCCGTACACAATAGACAAATGAAACAAAATAAGACAATAAACAACAAATCAGACAATATTGATACATTGCCTGATCAGACAATATTTTTGTCAGATCAGAAATTTGCAGTTAACTGATTTTTCCCAATTATAGAATTTTTATGATTATCTAAACAGGCCACTCGCATAGACAGATTTATGGGTGAACAGACATTGGGGTTTTCTTGAGATTTTGTAGTTTAAAAAAGGCACATCCACCAGTGTTGCACTGTGACAATACAGCTACAGCACTTGTGAGGGAAACTTAGCAAGTTTCCCTCACAATTTATTATTTTGCTTTACCACTAGCAGCCAAACTCGTAAATATGTTAGAAGCTCGGCAGAAAGAAAAAGGTCCTTGACATCAAAACAGGGCAGGCATTTTGATAAAAGCAAATCGATTGTTCAATTGAGCAGTCGTATAATATTTGAAACTTTAATTTTAGTTGGTGTTTTGTCTGGCCAACATTTTAAAATGAACCACAACAATGACAACAATGTCCAACAGCCTCTCACTACAGAAAACTGGTGTCTGTCAAATGTCTCGACTTGCCAAATAACCCAACATATCAACTGCTGGAGTCAGGTTCATGTAGTAGTAGTGGCATTTGGCCCGAGTACATCACAACTTAGCACATAATAGCATTCCGAATCAATCTCACCACTAACAGTGTATCTAAGAATTGGTTCAAACAACAATAAAAAAATAATAATAATAGGCAGAACTTGAATAGGTCTTTTCACGACACCCAAAGCCGCCTTACAGTAACAAAACAAAACAGGGTGAGCAAAACAAAACAGAACAATAACATTGCGCCCACTGCATTCTCTGGTCTCACACTATGAGAAAATGTGTCTCAATTCGCAAAATCTGTCGGTTCTATCAAGTCTTGGATGAAGTCTGTAAAACAACGACGGTGCACACCATGCGAGCAACGAGTATACCTGATATAAAAATCAGTAGTCCCTGATGATTTGCAGATGTATTGGCCTTAAAACGACCTCCATACTTGAACATTTACACCCCCCAAAAAGAGTATGGCAGCGTTGGAAAATGGGGGGTACACTATGCAGGGGCCGTGTGGGAGCTGCAGCAGCAGTGTGCCCAGATGCAAATGCATGCAGAGCTGCAGCAGGACAAACCCAGTGTTCCGACTCAGTCTAGCGCTCCTGTACAGCCTGAGAAAAGTTAACAAGCGACTAATGCCAAACGTGGTTTCGGTTGCACACCACAGCTTAACCGCTTAGGGCTGTTTGAGGAGCAAAACACAACGCCGCGATACCGGAAATATCCCATTAATTGACCGCCGACACTCACGTAGCTCCATCGCTCCATCACCCCATCACCCCGACTACGGTTAGCTGCTAGCGGAGCACTGAGATACATACACAGAGGACGCGGACGTCGATCGCACATCTGATGCGTTTACGATCACTAAACAATGCAAAACCAGAACACGCTACGATGCAAAACTAAAGCCCAATATACCAACTATCCGCAAACTTAAACATAACTGCTGTAAGTAAGAGTATTGTATTTTTCCCTTACAAGTAACAAGCAGACGTAGATTTTTTCCCCTCCATGCTTAACATGACCAAAAAGGGCAAATATTACGCAAAGGCACTGAAAGTTTGCAAAAAGAGAACACCAAGGTATTCCCGAGTGAGTGTGAATGGGTGTTCAAAAATATATCTAATGAAACAATTGAGCTCAGAGGCGATACAGTTTAATGTTAATGCGTCATGGTGTTGTGACTAACAAGGGCAGCACTGGTATTTAGCAGGACAGTTGTGAATTTCTCCCGGGACACCGAGGAGGTGGAAGGAGCCAAACCCGGCCTGGCGTGTCCTGGGCCGTGTAATTCCTGAGAAAGGACCCACCTTCCCCATGCCATTAGCTAACATTACACCACCTAGGCTAGCCTAGCATGCCGAGACAGGGAGAGAATGAGGGCTGATCTAGCTAACTAAGGTTAGCCACACATAACCCATGCTAATGTCAGAAACAATCCTGCATAAAATACTCCGCGGGTTCAGTTGCAAAAACAGGTCGATTACATGCGTCATACCCGTGTCAATTCAAGGGAGAAAGCGCTGTCCAACGGCGATGGTTGTTATAACAGGCAGAAAAAGAGTGCTAGCATGGATAAATTAAGTCCCAATCCCAGTCGGAATACATTCCCCTACCCACCTAACATGGTCGCTCCCAGATCCACATACCACGGAAAAGAGGAGAAAGCATTTCCACAATTAAGAGGTACAAACTCCTCTGTAACAATTCACTGTCCGCTCTCGGTACAGTCCCAAGAAATCCCGGGGCAGGTCAGGGGGAAGGTACGGTCCCGGGGTTGTCCGGCAAGCGGGTGGGTATTTTCCGTGGATATTGGTGTTGTTGGTGTGGTATGCGCTGAAAACTGAAACCTGCTTGGCTCTGCTACTCCCTCCCCTCACCAGCAGCTAGCGAGTAATGGCGTCTCTCTCTCCCTCTCTCTCTCTCTCTCTCTCAACACACACATACACACACACGCAAACGTATGTATGTACAATATGTATGTATATATGTATGTCTGTATGTATGTATGTATGAGGGACAACTTGTTAATTGAAATTCATATATACTGTACTAATATATATTTAACTTCTGGACCTACATAGTCCTATCATAACTTTTTAGTAATGTGGAATATAAATGGTTTGCGTATTTATTTAACTATTCTTGATAATCATTTAATCTTAAAGCAGTTAAACTGTGCAGTAATGGCAAATAATCTTTCATCATGTATTCGGTGTGAAATTATTAGCTAAGAGGCTAAGCAGTCCATTTCCACTTAAATATTGGGTCTGGGTTACCATGGCAGCAGCAATTTCTCGACTGTATCCATCTCCCCATACAACTGTGTCTCCTCCACCCTGAATCTGTTCCAGTCTCCCCTTCTGTTACCTTTTATACTATGAAACTATCATTGGTAATTGCTGATTTATAGAAGTTTTAATCCATATTCACTGATGTGTCGTGTGGTTGGGAAGACCTTCTCCTCAGCGGGGAATTAATTCAACAAAATCAAATTTGGCTGGATCATTACTGAAACATCACAATCCCCAGCTCACTTCATGTTCACATATTTTTTTCAATGTAGTCATACTCAGTGTTATTCCCAAAGTCTAAAACAATCAACACTTCGTGGGAAAGAATATGAGAAGTGAAATCCAGGTAGGAAGGAACTATATTGATCCATTGATCTTGCCATCCAGGAAATTAAAGGCCCCAGCCGCTCAGAGTGATACAGGAGGAGGATACTAAAAAACATTGCAGTATACAACAACAGTAAGAAGGGAACTGTCTACTAACAATTAACTAGGGAACTACCTAACTCACAATATACAGTATTGTTAGTTATTAACATCTAATAGGTGTTCAGATAAGAAAATGTTGGGGCTTTTGTTAATTTTTTTTGTCCAGTTGGCCATAATATGTGTTCCATTGATGACATTTTAAATAGAGGTCCTCTGCTCAAAACCAGTATGGAACAACTTTCAAATTAGGAATGACATGTCTGGTACGTCTGTGTGGGAATCTGCTCACATCTGAGTTGATTTATTGTATGTACATTTTAAGATCAATTACCGAGGTTTTACATCCTAAGGTAAATAGTTCTACTACTCATACCAAGACCTTTTTTTCTTACAATGCAACATATAGGTGATATTTGTTCCACTTAAATTTTTTCAAAGTATAATAAAGTCTCAATGATTAATATTCCATTTCACTCACTTGACACACTTCCTAAAATATTGTATCAGGACAATGCGGCAGCTGAGAGATTTCACATATGAGTCCACAGTGAAAACCTCCCATTTATTAATCTGATGGTAAGGGTTTGGGATCAATATGGGCCACTGCTTGCACTGGATTCCCTTGAGTAATATATTGTGTTAATGAGCCTCAGTGCGCATAGGGCAGAGATTCATTGACATATGAGTGAACATAATCTAAAATTAACGTCGCAGGTCTGAAAGTTTAAATGCAATTTTACAGTAGCATCTCAAACAGCCATGTTCCTGAGGGAGTGATAATGATACAATGAAACAATTAATTAGTACAGTCTCCAAGCACATATCCTTTTTTATGGGTGCAGGGTGCTATAGATTATGGCCGCTGTCACCAGAATACAGGTTGTGTCGCAGTGTTGACACTTTTTTTCCGTTACTATTTTTCTTTATTGATTTTGACAATAAACACATAGACAACAAATGGACAGAAAAACACAGAAAATGAAAAAAAACACCCCCAATGAACAAAGAGCTCTGCAACATGCAAAAACATTTTTGAAAAGAAAAGGCAAAGTCGGTTAACTGAGAGGCACATACTGCACATACTCCAAAGAGAACCAATCTTTCAATCAAATTTCTTGTTTGGTGACTAAAGGCTGTTTCTCATTCTGATTCATATTTTCTGTTCACTAGTTTTTTTGTTGCACAGATGTACTTGTCAACAGATTGTCATTGTGTGCATATGCATGTTTACTTCTCTCTTTTTTCACCTTTTTCCAAGATATCGTGACACAGACTGAAATCCTAGGAAGAGGTTTATTTTTTCCTGTATTCCTCAGTTAAACCTCAAATTCTGTTACATGACAGTCTACTAGTGGAGCAGTTCTGTGACTGGTGAATACCAAAGTGGCTACACTTGATGAGGCATCTCTTTGCAAAACAGCAACAGCAGTATAAGCACGACAGGCACATTCACGTCACGCAATCACTCGATTATTATTCAATGCAGACGAGAAATGTTAATGGTGACTATGTGATTTTTATCTGTAAATACATCAGTAAGAAAGCACCAACATCCGGTAGTAAACAGGACAAACAAATTCAGAGCATTGGCGACTATAAGCACAGTACTGTATGTAGATGTACAAGATGTTTTAAATCGCAACGACATCAAAACAAAGGAAAAGCAAGAAAGGCCATGCATACATTAAGACTGCATGGACAACAAATGGCCCTATTTGGGTAGATAACATGTAATTGTAACTAGTCGCACTTTGACTGGAAATTCAAAAATGAATAAATTATTCAAGATAAATGAATTAGCCCACAAGATTAACTGTTCAAGTATGAATCTACACAAGCAGGCTCTTCTCATTATACAAAATTAGTCCACCAAGTGCCATTCATCCTTATTTATTGACCAGAAAGATCCCAATCACTTGATGAGGGAAATGGCTTTGAAAGCCCTCTTAATCCTGAGAGAGAGTGGCCCAAATGTTCCATAATTTAGCTTTTCCAGATGGACGGGATGAAAAACTTGCACCCTTTGAATGCAGATACTGTATGCAAATTTGGAATGAAAATGGTGCTCAGAAATAGAAATATATGAGACATGTGTTGAACCATTAGTGTGCACTTAATAATCACCCTTTTACAGGATTTTAAGTCCTTAACAAATGGTGAGCTAATCTTAACTCTTTTATTCGTGTTAATCAGAATGAACAGGAAATCAAAATGGTTTCCTCCAAATTGCTGAAGGTTTCTTCCTTTTCTTAAGATAGCAGAAAACAGTATTTCCTCTTCACATTACGTGGGACAACATCAATAACAAAGGCAAAATGTTGTCAATAGCTACGGAGGGGCATTGATGATGTCTGTCACCACGGCCAGGATTGCCCTCTCCTCTTCATTCTCCCGTAAGAAGCAGAGGTGTGGATGAGCTTTTGTCACCACACAGGTGCTGTGCTAATGCAAGGAGAGAAAGACGCAATGTTACACCACTTGCCTCTTCCACTGCAGCTTTCCTGCCGGGCTCAGCTCCTCCCTTAGTCAACAATGATCTATTTTGTGTTATTGAAACAGTGAGGACTGTATGCTCCGCTGACTGACTCATCCTCTCTGAAGTGAGTGGGAGGACATTGGTTAACTTAATCATATGATGCAGCAATGGATTTAATGTGGCTGAGCTTGAAGAACGAGAATAGGAAATTCATAAATTTGCAACATTGGTCACCTTATAAATTCAATTCAATAATAAAATTACTGCCAACAACTGGGAATTCACATGCAAGTGCAGCAATGTAATCACTTTGCAAAGGTATTCACACATTCAAATGTGGACACGCACAGAAAACCTCAACACTTTTTTCTATCTCTGCCTTGCATATCCATACAGTATCCCCCTGTAAAATAAAAATAACAGGTGAGTTCAATAACACAATCTGATAAAAATGTGAATTATCACCGATGGTCAACTGTCAATATCAGACCTAGTCTTATTTTAGCTAAGCCATATAGACGCTCACATGACAATTCCACACCCCATCATGGCCACCCACAGATCAACCCCCATTTTCTATCCTTGGTAGGGCACGAAAGAAGGTCAGGAACCACTATCTATGAGCCACACCTATGAATTATGTTGAAATGAGGGGGCATTAAAGGCAGATACCGCCACATGTTCGAGGAATATGCCATTCATGTAGTGGAGCGATGGAAGTGGAGTTGGTTCTACACAAAGCAAGACCACTTTTGGATAGCAGGGCCCACAAGTCACCCACCAGATGGCACTCCTACCTCCTAAGCACCGCACTGCTGGTGTTTGGGTCTAGACAAAAAGTGGGCCGAAGATGCTGAATGCAGTCAGCATTTTGACAGACAGGTTCTTCATTTCCGACACCCTGTAATGACCTCTGAGCTCAACAATTGCTGGCACATTTCCAACACTCACACCCATACATCGGCGTCCTAGGTGGAGGTCATCCTTTCAAATAACCTATGACTCATCCCTATCCACTGGATATGACTTGTGGTATACCCCCTGGTAAGATCTCTGTGCACGCCCTATCTGTCAAACTGTGGCATGTCATTTATTCCACTGTTGTCCAATCTGAACAGGTCTAGTTTCCTTTCAAACAGTACCCCATATTCAAAAACTAAGTGTGTCACTGAGTGTGAGTTGTGTTTCCTACCATTTGGGAAAAGATACACAATCTTCTTTCAGAGAGACGAAGAATTTTTATTGTCATTGCAAATGCTATAGTTTAGTTTTTGCAGTAGAGCAACATTTTAGAGCTGAACTGAATAGTGTGTAAAAATATGTTGATAGAATCTAATTCTGAAATTTGTGAAACATACAGCATGTATTGTGAAGGATATGCAGCATGTGAGCGAAGATTCAATACAGAGATGAAATAGGGTGTGTCGAGAACAAATAGTTGTAGAGTGTACATTTTCCATTGCTCATGGCACATCGTCAAGTGTTTGCATTGATCAGGGTTATTGACCTGACATGACAGCTGCTCCGCTGTCTGTTTATTTGGAGTTTCTTCATTGGAGTGTGATAGTTTAAACTCTGATCTAAGAGATAGTTATTTGTTGAATTCACAGAGGGCAGAGTTGGCTGGCTGTTAAACCAAAAAACAAATTTTCTTGGCTAACTGTGACTTAATCAATAATCGTGTTGTTGGGCTAGGGTGTGTTGTTAATTATAATGCATCATTATACATTCTATGCTGATAATGGTGAGGGTGACCGGAGCAGTTGCAAAGTATCAGTGGCTGCGTCAAAGATTGATTAAATCTTTGACAACACAAGCAAGAAAGGAATGCAGAATACAGTGACAATGGCGCAAAAGGAGTGAGGCTACTCAAGAAACTATTCTTCGTCTGATATATTTATGTGTGCAGAACAATGACTGTTGTGCATACTACCTCAAAAATGGCTGACAGGCATGCTATCTGCAGTGTATGAAAAAGAGTGTGTTAATACAATGCTATTGTTGCTGTTCTTCAGTCTCCACAGTTGCTTAGAAAAATATTATACATACTCGTGCTCAAAACCAGGGGTGCCTCTACATATAGATGAAATAAAGAAACAAAGCAATCCAGGCACACCAAGCAATTAAGACAAAGATATAATTTCAAAAGAAACAACTTCTGTATTCATTTGAAAAATGTTGTCATCTGATTGTGACGTTGTCAGCTTTGTGGTTGATATTCTGACATGATCGATATCTTCATTTTTGTTTCTATGTATCTCTGTGTATGATGTGTGAATGACCTCTGAGATGTGCTTTGTATTGTGTGTTAAATATGTTACATCATGTTTTATCAAAAGACATCCAGTGTGTGAGACGACACCCACTCTCTTTGCCTCCTCTCAACTTGATTACAGTTCCCACACCTCAGGGCTTCACTCTCTACCATCTGACTTTTCATAGGAATTTCACATTGTTGTATGATAATTTTTGTGGAGCACCATGAGGCATAAAGGAGGACAATCTTATACTGAGCACTACTTGACGATCGAGGACATATAAGAGCAGTGATGATAAGCAAGAGCATCCAGTATGGACATATTCTACATAAAGAAAATCACCATTTCCTGACTCTTCCATTTGTAAACACATGCTTCTTACAGACAATGTTCAATATTTTAGTTGTAATCGAACTGAAATAATTGTACAAAATTTTCATCACTTACTCCTTGATGTGTTCATTATTCTTGGCAGCCGTGTTTATCACCAGATTATGTTTGTAGCAGTACACAAATAGATATTAAAATTGTATAGCTGCTGCAGTAATGATGATAAAAATTCCATAAATATAGATGCATAAAATCCATACACGGACAGAGAGAGATACGGAGAGAGAGACAAAGAGCTGAGTGTTTGATTTTGCAACAACCTTAGTAACTTACTCTGAACCAGGACAACAGAGCACTTTGTGCGTTTGATTCAATTTTAGGGCGAACCCTGCTGTTATGTCAGTTTCCCCCACAACATTAACCCAATTACTGAAAATAAGATTTCCCAAATAAGTTATGGCAAAAACCAGGGAATAATCAAATTACTAGAAAAGAACATAAATGTCCAAAGGTTATTTGAACTTTAGACCCTTCTCCAGGTTTTACAGTAGATTCCTGACTCATTTCAGATGCTTCACTATTGATGACTACAAATTCCTACAACAATTCAACTGTTCTATCTTACACCGTGAGGTGTAAATGTGATAGCCAACATCAGTGTAGAATCCATCTTTGTTAGCATTCACTCTCTCGGCCCCTCTGTGTGGTAATATCATGTCCTTTTGTATGTAGGCAATCACCTTACTGACCTATACACTGTTTGGATTTGTTTGTAGCGGTGCCTAATGTCTTTTACAGAATAAAGAAATACTCACCATGTGAGATATACTCACTCTGCATTTATTTTACTTCATGAATAAAAAATTGCGGGAATCTACAAGAGTGCAACGCTGCTGTTTTTGCTGTAAGCTGCATTTAGCTATGTTCTTTTTCCAATATCTTCAACATCCTAACCCAACCAGACATTGACCTTGTCCGAGTGACTCCAACTGAAAACAGTTGACAGGACGAGCAAAAAATTGAATGTCCGATCAACCATACTATGTATAACAAATTTCTCTGAAAGGTCAACAGGTCAAGGAAGATATTTCTTGGCATATTGCTGAATGCAGCATAAAAGGAACACCAGTAGATGTTCAGTGAAACATCCACTCAGCGTCCTGGAAGTGGGAGTGAGCTCCTCATCACAGGGCCTGCTGCTGCCTGCCTCGTCACATCCTTCTTTTGATCCCAAAGCCTGCAGTCATATGCAAAGCAGGCTTGGAAGACGCCAACATGCTGCCAGTATTGGCAAAGAGAGCTCCATAGTCAGAGGTTGAAAGTCTGCTCTGCCGCCTGTAAAATTAAAAACACTGCCGCGGTTTGAAATTAAAATTAAGGGGTTCTGTTCAAAATTTGTAATAAATAAATGACAAATACCAAATCTTACTCACTGATTTTGCTTGAATCTGTTCATAATCTTACCCATACCCTGTACTCATATACCCATGCCATATACCCATGTGGAAGAGGCCATATTTTATGAAGCGGACACACACAGGTTCTGCATTCTTACGGAGACTTTAAGGTCATAGGATGGGAAATAATAGCAGTTGTGACATGGATGATTTTGTACTTCCATAAAAACAACGCATTTGACCACTCAGAGGCAAATCAACTGAACTGCTGGACCACGAGGGATAATACATGTCAATGTAGCGGAGACATCATGACCAACAAGGTGTATAAATACTAAAAGTTGGTGGAAATATACAGCAGAACTAAAGCTGTGACATGATTTTGCTATGTCAAGAACCTTATTCCTGATCATGCTTGGCTTAATCTGAGCCTGTGTTTCTGAATTTCACAATGGGTATAACCAATAAAGGAATAAATAAATAAATTCATTAGTGCATTACGGCATGAATGTCTGAGAGTCCATACGGTGCATCCACTGTTAAAAATCACATTAAAAACTGTAGGAGAACTGTATAGTTTAAGCACAGTGAGGAGGAGAACCTCAATTTTCCATTTACTGATGACATATACATGTACTGTGGCTTGTAAAAGTAATAGCTCTTCACTTGTACCTGATGCAAATGCATTCAATCTATTCTGCTATTTGCTCATCGATGCAGTCTCCGGTCATGACAGCATTTTTGTGATTGCATCAACAGATTATTTGCCTAAACAAAGTAAATGCAATTCTTGTGTGGTGATGATGTTGTGGTGATCCAGATAAAGCCTGACTACAGAGAATTTATTTTTGTCTGTCGTAATCATGCAAATGAGGTAAAGGTCTGCTTAGCCTCCTTTGTTGTTCACTCCTCAGACTTCATAAAACACAGAGGGTTTCGCTGTGATGGATGTCAGGAAATGAGTGTGTCAGTGCACATGGGAGTGTAACAGGACAATATCTTTAACAAATAGGGCTTGTATTTATTCTGCTCATCAAATACTCAACCCAACCAAAACAATGATATTTGTCTGCATATTCACATTGATACCAACAGCAGGCCTGCCTCTATCCTTACACAATTGCTCTGTTCATTCTTTTAGGGTTTAACAAAATACAGAGGAATCAACAGACAAAAAATATATACAGTGACATGGATTCTAATCAGAGCATGACTTCATCTTCTCACAAACGCACACAAACACACCCTCTCTCTCTCTCTCTCTCTCTCTCTCTCTCTCACACACACACACACACACACACACACACACACACACACACACTAACACACAGACACACACACACACACACAGAGGCATACAAACAGGATTTAACATCTCCACAGGGGCCGTCGCTGCAGCAAGGACCAGCTGGCTGGCCCTGATACTATTGACTGAAAATTGTGTGCGTGCGGGCATGTGCTCGTGTGTGCGTGCATGCCTACTTGCACACATGCATGTGTGTATGTGGGTTTGAACGCATACTGAACACAGTTTTGCCAACATTTTAAACATCTTAGTATGTAGTATCCAAGTATGACTGTTGTGCCAAAGGAAAGATAGAGGCGAAAGGCTGGCTTAAAACATGAATACATGAAAAAGAAAGCAGGACAGTTGAAAGAGGAGCTGTGAAAATGTTATAAACACAGAGAATCACTATAAGACAGGACAAGAGAACTGTGACAAAGTTCTGTTAAATGGTTGTAGGTGGTGAATTTTCTTACTTTCAAGTGAGTGAATCGTTATGCAAAGACACTATGAGGCAATGAATATGTCAATATATGTTTGGGAAACAGTGACAGATCAGATATACCTCAATGGTCTGATATTTATGGCGTCAAGAGTCCTGATTCAAATAGTTTCTGTATCAATATCAATTGGTCCTGCTATTTTCTGGCTGCTCCTCTCTTGGTGACTATGCCTCCATGCTCTCAGACGGCTGTCATTCTGTTGTGTTGGTGTCTGCCAGTCTGCTCCTCCCTGGGAGTGTCCGTCTTTCTTTGGCTCACTTGTTCAATGCTGTCTTGTTTGCCAGCTACACACCTGCCCCATGTTACATCCCCCACTGAGCACACCTACCCCAAACCTTTCGATTGTCTTTGTTGTTATTTCGCTCATGTTTCACTCCTTTCATACTGTAACCTGTTTCAAGACCTCCTCATGTTATTTTGTATCCTCAGCAGGAATACACATGGTAAAGAATACATGCCATGTGTATCTCTGACATGTGATCACTAAGGCTGTTGTTCTTTGCTTGCTTAGCTCGTTTCCCATTTAGTTTCCCCCTTTTGATAAATCAATTGCGATTGTAGTAGGTAGGTCTTGTGATACCGAGTGTTTGGCTGAGTTTTGTCCTCACGCGTCTTAGTGGAGGTAAACTCTCCCAATGTAAAGAGGAAAGAATATTTATCCATGTTGATCTTCTACACATGAGGTAACAAGAAACCTGTTCAACCACGTTGCTCCTGTGAAGCCTATTGGGAACAAAGGAAAGTGAAAGTTGGTCAGCGTGTAAGAGAAACAGTGCTCTAGCCATACTTGCTCAGGTAAGACAATATCGTCGTAGTTAGCAATAACAGAACATTAGGGTAGTAAAGCTGTAAAATTAATAGTTTAAGCTCTCAAACATTGATGATAAATAAAACTGCATTTGACCAATGTTGATATCTAGCCCAAAAGGTGATTTGTTGTCTGAAAGAGAGGTCATTGACGCAATCAGCTCTGCCCCATGTTGGTTGTTATGCGACAAATCGGCAGTGTTATTTGTACTTCATGGTAGTGGTAGGAGCAGTAGTACTTCAGTACTTTGTGATTAACAATAAACTTTTACTGATCAAAAGGGCCGAGGAAGTATTCTATAATGTTATATTGTCATTATTGAAGGTTGCTTGTTCTTTGCTTTGATCAAGTCTATCAGCTATGAAGTGAACTAGGTATACATAGTACATTTCATGAAGTAGAATTCTGACAGAATAAGGCACCAGCATTGATAGTTGTGTAACATTCATGTTATCAAATACATATCCTACTGAATTGCCTGTTCTTTCTTGAGATAATGAATGGTGTACACGTTAGCTTGTAATTTTTGAAGGTCCACAAACAGGTATCAATGTAATATATACTGCTGGTGGTTACTATAAGGTGAGCAGTGATCAGTTTCTTTCTCAGCAACTGGTATTTCTTGTAAATTGTGATGTTGTCAGTAAACAGATCATCATCATCTCAACGTTAACTGAGGACAGACCACTATCTTATACAGCTGCACGCTCACCACTGAATGATTACCTTTGTAATTTTCAACATCTTGGGAAATGTAAACATATCATTTCTGTAATATTTTAATTTATCTGAATTGTGTCTGCTCTATTGCAATCACAGCTAGTGTTGTTATGGCAGTACAATAAATGTGATAACTTACGAGATCTAGTGTAGGCGTAAAATGTCACTGTCAGAATCGGAAATTATCTCAAGTTTCCCATTGGAGGAAAGAAAGTCTGAACAGGTGAAGGGGTCAGAATGCTGTTGTTAGTATGACACTGATTAGTATCACACTTCCAGTGTGGCAGTATGTTCTTTATGAGTTGATTTGTCCTGGTCCTTGCAAATTATGCAAGTTGTGTCACTGTGATAAATATATCTCAGGCTTCCTCTATGTACTGTAACTATCTTGTGTTGGTTACATATCTACCACCATAACCTAGATGTGATAATTTGCACATATGTGCTGGAGACTCATACCACACCACTCTGTTAAAAGACACCTCCAGTGCTGTGCATTTACAAACATAGCGATAATACACAAACATAAACAGTAATATCGCATTGATACATACAGATTTTTATTTGTGCACAGTATTTATTTCTATGTTTTTTGCCATTGTTGAGAGATAGTAAAAAGGTGACTTACCTCTAAGTTTGGATGGGAATTGTAGGCTGATAACCTGGCAGCCTCTTACGTAACAACATACAGTGTAGTTTTGACTTGTGCCATACCTGTATCAAAAATCTAAGGTAGGTCTTGAACCTGGAAGCATAGATGACTTGAACCTGGCATCATAAATGTGCCTTTATGACTTATTTCTCATTATACTTTGCTGACAACCACAATCACCGACAGCAGCTGTGATTCCTATGCCCATTCTGGCATGGGCAAAAAATACAAGAGGAAGGACAATGGGAATGTGGGAAGGAGTGGTGGTGCAAGCACAGGACAAAGTCCAAAAAAAGGCAGAGAAAGTGCACACAAATGCAATGTAACAATTGAAGAAGATGAAAATTATGTGATGGTAGAACCTAAAAACTTTTGGAGTCATGTTGAAGAAACTTTTATTGGAGTAAGTTTCTGGATTTTTGACAGAATGACATAGTCAGTACATACGTAAGGGATAATGAAGGTGTCGGAGGTCATTGTTGGCTGATAATCATCGAGAGGTGCCCCCCCTCCCGACGCGAATAGACAATACCGATCTGTCAGTTTATAAATGAAACACCGTGCTGTCAATCATATCAAATGAATGCTGTGTCAAATTCAGAGGAGTTGTTCAAATCAAGTCTTGCAAAAAGGAAGCATTAGGAAATGAAAGAAGATGAATTATCAAAAAGGAAAGGGGCAGTAGTTTTTATTACAAAACAGTCAGGTTTGTGGTTTTCAATTCTGCCAGTGTTAGCTTTCATAATTGAATTCTAATGATGACATGAGACCAGATGTACCATTTGAATAGTAACTTGGAGAGTAAATGAGTGAGATATAAATAATGGACTTCACTCCGTCATCCCACACACTCATAAAGCAGTTTGTCCTCTGGAGATAAGAAGCAGTACTAATATTTCATAAGGGACTTTTGCTCACCTATATCACCATGGTAACACAGGTCTGTTTTTAATTGGAGCTTGAAGCCTGTGTCCATCGCTTTTATCTTCTCACAAATTATTATCTGCTCACAAATGCTTTAGGCACAAAACACCTCAAATATACTCCATGAACACACATATGGGAAGCTTTTCTTTTTAGACGTGCACACATGAATGCACCATTACTGCCCTCGGGTTCCATAGCCATGGATACAGGACACAGACATCAGATGTTTACCTGCAAGCTCACCTCATTAAGTCTGAAGGCAAAGCTCTCGATTTCTGTTTGATCTGTCCTTCAGCTCTTCCCTGTAGTCATGGGGTCTCAGTATAGCGGGGGTGGGCAAACGTCTGAGCTCAGGGGCTACATTGACTTTAGAATTTTGACAGGTGGGCCGTGTCAGCAAAGACATGACGAATGGAAACAGAAAAAACATTATTTACCTCCTAAAGTTGTACAAATGTACTGGCTGAATTAAGTCCAAGTCGATGTTGTCTGAGACAAGTCATGTGATTCCTGAGTTGCAAAATTGAACCTTCTTTCCTTTGTCCTCTATACATGTTGTTTGGCTCTGGCAAAGACCATAATTCCACTGTACGGGTATTGTTCTGAGTGAATGTACCTAAGTTTTCATGTCGGTTTTCATATGACAGATGTGGAGGACTCATTAAACCACTGGGCTATCACATCAGGATTTCATGCCACCAAATCTGTAGTGGCTTTAGCTTAATTGTAGTGGCTGCCATATTGTACTGCTTGAGAAAATTAATTCAATGTTCCATTTATATATCTAAGATATACAGTAAATCAGCAGCTTTGGCGTTCAGGTATTGTGATTCTATTCCTATTGATATTCAGTCTATCAGGGAATAGGAGAGGAATTGAAAGGAAAGAACTCAGGAGCATGTAACAGGAGGACAATAGAGGCGTGGAGGAGACAATTGAGAAAATGGTAGAAAACATTCACCTTGTTCTATTTGAACTAGCAGAGAAAGATAGATGACTTGAAGTGTGTGGGGGTTCTGAATTAATACGGTTCTCACTCACACACACACGCACACACACAGCTCAATTGGAACCAGCTGCTGCTGTTTGTTTGGCCACAAGCAGTGCAGCTGTGTTGTCACAGCAACCAGGCAATGCTCAGGACTATGGACAGGGGCAGTGACTCCAAGGTCAGTGAGGACTATGTGTGTATGCCTGCATTTAAGCATGTGGATGTGTGTGTGTGTGAAAGTGTTATGGGGATCTCGTGTGTAAGAGTGAAGAGTGGACACAGGGGACGGATGCAGACAGAGACATGACACAAGCAGAGATGGATAGAGCAGACAGAGAGGAGAGTAGCATAAGATTTTTCCACATTTAAAATCTTATCTCTATAAAAATCATAACCAAAAGCAAATGATTTTCTGCAACAGATGGAAAAACCTGCCCCTGTTCACCTAGAACCTACTGTATGTTCTTCACCAGAAGAACATACATTAGATCCACGTTGCTCCCCAAAGGCTATGTCAGCAATTTAAAAGTAAAGATGATAGAAGAGGACACAGATTATTTTTGCTGAATTTTCTTCCTAGTCCTCCCTCATTATTTCATATACACAATAGGTCATTTTAGTGAAAAAGGAGGGGAACATACAAATATATACAGTAGGCTTACTGTACATTAAACTCCAAAGACATCAAGGTGCAAATTGTAAATAAGTTATTTGAGGCATATCTCTGTTGCCCTGAAAATTCAGACCACCACTAGTACTCTTGTTTGGTGTATCTCTGGAGAGTGTGAGCTGAGATCGATCCAGCCTCCACTTTTATGGGATGTGAGATGCGGTTTATCTGACTTCATCAAATAGACAGACACTAAGCGTGAGATGTAAAAAAACATAGAAACAGAGGGAGTTTTAAGTTATGTGTCGGTTGGGAAGGTTCATTTATCATGATGACTTATTTTTTGAAATGTGAGCAAAGTAAGTGTCAAAGCCTATCACAGGAATACATTGCAGAGCAGAGATGAGTTTATCGGTTGTGTCAAAATCCATTTGGGAAAAAACACAATCCAAAGACACGCAGGTTAAATAAGAGGCCGGCAGCCAAACAGGTACAAACAGGTACAGTATTACTGCAAAAGATCCAACACAGCAGTCAGCTGTACTGTTAAATTGACATCTACAAGAAATACAATCATTTAGAATCTAAATAACATGTAAATGATTTGTTGACGCTTCAACCTCAACAAAATTCTCCCTCGTCCCAAACAAAGTTTTATTGCAAGCAGTTACCTCAGTCTTTGGATATGACATTGACATAAAATGAATTCTTATTCCATTGTCTCTGGAGATGGTGTTTTACAGATTTCAACTGAATTCCTGTTGTCATCAGTGAAAAGACAAATGGCTGAGGGGAAAGACCTCCTCTTGATTATTGTCTCATAGCGTCCCCCAGGTAAATAGGCTTGGCAATACAATGAACACAAAAGTACTGTATTGTGCCTCTGACACCTAGTGGTGATGCTGCAGACATGGAGTGTGGTTCATTGATGAGGCAAATTTGGGATTTGTTGATATAATTTTGATCTCAAATTTTGTTTAAATTGAAACTACTGATCTATAGAAAGATCGTCTTGAAAAACGCAACAGCCTGAACATTTTGTTTTGCTAGTGAAAATAATACATTTTCATCCAGTTTTGGAAATAGTTATTTTCCTCTTCATGTTGAGATTTCCCAAATTGTCTCAACCAGTAACGAGTGCAGAGACAAATACAAACACTGTAATGAACTGCGGTTACCTCCCAAGGTAGGTGTGTGTGTGTGTGTGTGTGTGTGTGTGTGCGTGTGTGTGTGTGTGTGTGTGTGGTGGTGATGGGGGATTAGCGACCTGCTGCTGTGGTCATCTTGTTTGCCTTTTTGGCCATCTTTTTGTCGTCTTGGCCTAAACGTATTGATAGATTAATAAACCTTTGAATTGGATCATCTGCATGGTTTCCCCCATTTGTTATGCTCGCTTTGAGCTAAGTTTGTCATGACGTTATTCCATAAATTCTGAAGATGGTGTTTTAGATCATCAATAAAATAACAATCTAATTCATGTTGTCATCAGAATATAGACAAACAGCGAAGAGGAAAAACCTCTTGATTATTGTCTTGCAGCATCGCCTAGGTAAAAGAGCATGGCACTACAATGGACTCTTACAGTGTATACTGTATTGTGCCTCTGTCGCCTTAGTAGTGATGCTGCAGACAAAGAGAGTTTACAGATCAGGGCAAATTTGACATTTGTTGAAATAATTTTGATATTGAAAATTTCGTTTAAACTGAAACTACTGATCCGAAGAGAGAGAGAGATCATCTTGAAAAATACAATAGCCTCAAATGTCTGTGTTGTAAGAGATGATGATGAATTTTCATCCACTTTTGAGAGACAATTAATTTCCGTTTGATGTTGCGATTTTCCAGATTTTCTCTGTTTATCCCCAAGCAAGTACAGCGACAAACCCAAACACACCACTTCCTCCGTTTTTGACGGAGACCTTTCAGAAGCTGCTCAAACACGTCCCTCCACATCACTTCCAGTTTTACCTCCAAACTATGAAGAACCAGTAACTTGGCATCAACCGCCCCAAAAGCGACAAAGCAAAATTGCTTCATTGTTGTTGCTTTTAATTTGTATTTTTCTTTGATTACAGCATCCACAGCTGATATGTTACACAGCTGATTGACTTGCCTCGCATGTGTCAATGACAATGTCAATGTCGGGAACGCAGCCTGTTATTCAGTACCTACTGACCTTATTCATCATGGAGAAAGTCGTGTAAGTCACGCAATTTTGTTTCGAACGGTGATCTCATCCACTCCGCATCGACAAAACTCTTGTGCTATTTTCATGCGTGAACCCCTGACACTGCTCCTTACGGAGCGGAAGCCTCTGATTTTTCCACATCGGCCCCCAGACCGTGTCCACGGCCGAGCCGCACTCGAACGCACCGTAGCGGGGTGTATTCATGCCACCTCCCCCTTGGTGAAACCTGGAATCTCAATGGAAACTGAGCCGTGTCAACTAGGAAACCTGCACACTACACAGTTGATAAAAATGACCATTCATAGTGTTTCACTGTCCTTTCATCGTGCATGTTTGTGTAATCATTAACATTGTTTGGACCTCCTTCACTAATCACGGCAGAACGGCGAACTTTGTCGCTTCCACACGCGTCGCAGGGCGACTCTTTGGGAGGTAAACCCTTACAATGTTAGGAGGAAGGAGTATTTGTCCATGTTAATCCACTGCACATGAGGTAACAACTAACCTGTTCATACACGTAATTCCCCTGATTGCTACCGGATTTATGGGAAAGTGAAAGAGGATCAACAAGTTACAGAAACTGTGCTCTAGCCATACCTGCTCAGGTAAGACATAATCGTCGTAGTTAGCGAAAACGGAACACCCAGGTCGGTAAAACTGTAAAATTTATACCGCAAGCTCTCAAACGTCGGCGATAAAAAGTTGCATCTAACCAAGATCAATATTTAACCCGCGAGGAGATTTGATGTCTGCGACAGGGGTCATCGACGCGGTTAGCTGTGTTCTATGTTGGTTGTCTTGAGACATACAACAACTTCTTTGTGGTACTTCGTAGTAGTAGTAGTAGTAGTAGTAGTACTAGTGGTAGTATTACTGTAGTACTTCATGATTAATGAAGTCGACCAAATATTTTATCACGTCATACTGTTATTATCCAATTTGCTTGTCCTTTGCTTTGTTCTGGTCCATCACCTCTCAAGAGAACAATGCATACATGGTACATTTCATCAAGTACTGAGCTATGCATACATTGCATGAAGTAGAATTCTCACAGAATGAGGCACCAGCATTGATAGTTGTGTAACATTCATTTATAAAGCACATATCCCAGAATTGAACTGTCTATTGTTGAAATTATTGAAGCGATAAACAAAATACAGAAGATGATGGCATCATGGTCAACAAGTAATAGTTGCACACGTTGGCCTGTAATTTTTCAAGGTCCACAGTCTGGTATCAATGTATGTTACTCCTTGCAGTTACTTTTGAGTGAGCAGTGATCAGCCTCTTCCTTAGCAACCAGTATTTCTTGTAAATTGCGATGTTGTCAGTAAACAGACTTGCTGAACTGCATGTGGCTACCTCAGTTGGGACAACAAGAACTAAGGAGAACAGTATAAGAGGCACATTTGGCACTGAACGCCCTTTTTCATTTCTGTTTTTCCAAGGCTGGACCTCTTATCAAATGGTATAAATGATGTCAGGTGAGCAGTCTGATGGGCGCAGAGCCTCCACTGGGAGCAATCCGAAAGTTCCGCTTGGTGCAGCGAAAACGGCACTGGTTACACTGAAAAAATCTTTTCGGCGGGGAAGCGCTACGAGCCCCCTCTCACCCAACAATAAAGAATCGCGTGTCACAGACAAAGATGATTGTGCCCCTCAGGATATGGCATCTGCACAGCAAGAACCAGCTGCATCGGCAACACAGGATCCCCAGAAAGGTAAAATCTACCCAAGGTCACAAGAACATTTAACCCACCAATTAAATACTGTAAGTGGTGTTTGTCTCGTAGCTACCACCAAGTCATCCAGTAAGTTTTATTACATAAATGCTCACTCACAAGGACAACCAGTGATAACGATGTTAGTATTGTGGTGGTTATTGTAGATAACTTACAAGTAGTGGCAT
Organism: Carapus acus; assembly: GCA_900312935.1. NCBI lineage: Eukaryota > Metazoa > Chordata > Actinopteri > Ophidiiformes > Carapidae > Carapus > Carapus acus. The sequence continues at coordinate 67,738 of OMPJ01020901.1, forward strand.
CAACCAGCATTATCTGTGTTGTGTGCCCATCACCTAAGTTTCACAAAATGCATCTTACTTAACTAGTTTAGGCTTTACTATTGATCAATTAGTGTGTGGAATGCAATTTTTTGGAGGTGGTAATTTGCTGCTGTATACAGCTTCTGATGCTGCTAAGTGGCTCAATAAAGCTACAGTGGATGTTAGTTTTTATTTTAGAATTGCACACTACAATAATTTCACACTCCAGACTGCTATCACATCACGTGACCACATAACAGCAGTGAAGGTTAGGGTTAGTATGTATGACTATTGGACATAGTCTAACCCTATCCCTAACACGTGGTGCTACTGTGGCCAGATTTTGTACAGATTTTTTTACTGTACTGATTTTGTACTTGTGAGTCATCATCGTCTGGGCAAATGTCCCATACTGTAAAATGATGAATGCAGCAGAACCTGGTGATAACTAAAAATATAGATTGAGGTAAGTATTATAAGTTAATGACTATTTTAGTTTACTGTAACAAGAAGAGGATGGCATGTTTCTTATCCAAATGTTGTGAGGAAGGTTGATGGATTCTGTGAAACATGCTGTCATTCTTTTAAACACAAAAAGCCTGAAGCAACTTTCATTTTCATCTTTGACTTGACACCGAGGGAAACTGTCTTCCATCTTAGTTCATTCTCCTCTGACATGTCACAAGTGATTTAGTTTGAGGTCACGATAAAGGACAAACACACAGCAAGCTCCACTTAAAGGGAACTACACTTGGGAATGTGAATATGCGCAGCTTTGAAACTGATCAGTGCTAAGAGACTAGCCTGAATTTCCTTAGGTTCTTGTGTGTAAAAACATGACATCATTGTGTAAGAAGCAACAGGGAAAGCCAAGTCATGAATGTCCTCATTTCTCTGCCAACTCTCAGCTGCGGGCAGCCCGTTTCGTACGCCCTCTCCTCTGAGTCCCACGGAAAAAATGGATTTTAATCAAGGTTCCTCACCTGCAACAAAAAAGCCACTTCAAAGAATACACTCAGGTAATTACTATATCAAACATGGTTTAAAGTCAGATTTTTAATATCATACTCTCATACATGTCTGTGCCATTGGATCACAGTGAAATTTAGGTAATGTCATCGCGGGCATCTGAATGCAAGAGACCTGGCTTGCTTAGAGTTTAAGCTTGAATATTTCTACCGTCGAGTCCATGGTCAAAAGTCACATCTCGAGATGTAGGATTGAGATTAATTTGAATTTGTTAAAACTTTAGATATTCATTAACTGAAATTTGTCTTGCTATTTCAAAACTGTTCTTATGTCAACTTCTCGAAGATGACAAATCAGCATGAAGAGTCCTCAACATACTGAATTTCCTAATCTCACCACATCTTTCTTTTTATATCAGTTTGTCCCAATGTAGGGTTGTTACCAGCACATCTTGCACAGTAAATAGTGTGTATTAAAAAAATGTGTTCAAGTGTACATTTTTTTCTTTCTCTCAGATTCCAAAATGGCACTCAAAAATGCTTTACGTAAGACCGGATCCATAAGCCGCAGCCTGCTTGGTAGTATGAAATCCAAAGAGAAGCCTTGCCAACAGGAGGCGCCCACTCTTACCAATGAGAACATCTCTGAGGAGCAAGATGATGCGGGAGAGGTCCAAGAGTCATACATACTCCCAGAAATACCAAGCATACCACTGTCAGGTAATGACTTAAATGCTGACAAAACATATCACTCTTCTCATGCTTTGTTATTTCTTGCTTCTAGTCTTTTTCACTAGTTCAAATGCTGACAATCACACATATTGCAATCGATCTTATGTGCACACCACTCAATTCTTTTGTCAAGTGATTTTGTCAAGTGAGTGGAGCACCAAAGTTCATGTCAAGATTTCTACTGGTAGTTATCTTAAGTTTATTGGTTGAAACACCATTAGGCGTGGAACTCATTCAGTTGTTTAGGACATACAGTATGTGTCAAACTATAGGTCCGGGGCCAAATGCGGCCCGCGGCATCATTTTATGTGGCATGTGAGCGGTTCAGCGACTGCTGTAATGTGCCGTAGGTGTCAATTTAAGGGCCAGATGCGACAAACACTTGAATTAACATCTGGCCCCTTGAAGACCACCCCATGCACATCTGGCCTTTGGTGATAATGAGTTTGACACCCCTGGTTTAGGAGGATCTGGGGGCAAAGACTGATGTAGCCCTGGCTATGTCTGACAAAATTAACAATGGTAGTCATCATCATGGTAATTAAAGGTCAAAAACTAAAAAAAACATGCAACTGTGTTTCAGTGATTGAGATTAGAAATCTGATTGACAAGCAGGAGCTAGAAGAGGCGCACCTGAACTTGCTCTCACTGCGGCATGAATTACAGCAGGAAATGGAGCAGTGTGGTCTTGACGAACGCCCCATACATCTGGTTAATAAGGAGAAGGACCTCAGCCTACTCTACGGATATCTAAGAGACAAAGTGAAGGAGATAGTGGCTCAGGCCAATTCAGTTTCCACTAGAAACAAAGTACCGCTCGTGCACATTGCCCGCATCATCCAGGAGGAGGATAAGAGGGCAGCAGAACCACATGGTCTGTATGGGCCCGGTGGCTGGATGGATGCCTGGGTTGAGGCAGTGGGCCTGGGTGTGGAAGCTAAGTTGCCAAGTAAGAAGTCCACCGACCTCTGTCTATCTGTTCACCTTGGCTACTTGGGAAAAGCCGTTGTGGAGGACTTAGAGATGGTGAAAAGGGACCTGCAGTGGATGTACCCACCTAGCTTCAAGGTCTTTAACTCCTATGTGAGAGGTTACAGCAAGGCCGTTGGACAGCACTTGGAGAAACTTGAGCCGGAGGTGACGAAGCTTGAGGATCTGTACGCAATGCTCAATTGGATCATGAACGACTATGAGAGGTCAGTGCTGAGGAGATACAGTATGTTGCTCAACATTACCAATGACTCTAACCCAATGACACTATAGATTTTATTCATTATTACAGATTCACACACTTGAAAATTAAGTAAGACCCCAGAAACCAAATAAAGCTTTCTATCTCACAGGCATTTACTTTGAACTCCATGTGAATTCTATTTCTGAACAGTGATGGAATCATTGGAAGTTCATCCTTACAGCCAGAGATGTGTGAGTGTGAAAGCACGCACTTACTGCTGCCAGACGGCTTTTTGGATCTGCTGACAGAGAAATATTGCAACATAATGAAGGTGCCAAAGATAGTTTAATTTCAACTAAAGATGTTCTTACATCTTAGATCTAATTCTCAGATCTAACATGTTATCACTCCTAACTTGATGATGATGAAGTAGCTTTTCTTCCTAACAATTTTCATCAAGACAATAATTGCAGTGAGACCGATGTGACTTTGTTGTGTGCTTGGAGGCAATTCATGCTGCTTTGTGAACACACTGCCCACCATATTAGATTTTTGGTAGGATTTTTTAATCAGTGACTGTGCACATTCAACATTGGTGAGACATCAAGTTACCTCCACCTCTGTATCATATATTATAGAAAAACACCTTATCAGAACATTTTGGCAAGACAGATAAAGACTAGATTTTTTTCCCATGTTGTATATGAATTTCACAGGTTAAAACTACATTGTCCTCTAGAGTGTGGACATAACAAGGTCAGATGCAACAATTGAAAAAACAAAATACACCATACACTTGACTGAGACAATATCGCAAGGTATATTAGTATTCTAACCAGTATCACTATATCTTTGGTAGTAACTGTAAGTAATAGTTTCTTGTGGAAAATCATGCTCCTTATTCCTCTTTCTGTCTATGTTTCCTTAGGAAAAAGTGAAAACCTCTCTGGATACGGTCATTAAACTGGAAAATGACGATGTATGGAGTCAAAGCAAGCCTCCAGATACTGACGAGGATGGTTGCCCCAATGCTGATTTTGTCATGGACATCTTGCAAGTAAACTGCTACTCTGCATTTTCAGCATGTCATTCATCTGTCAGCTATTGAATAATAGATACACTGTCAAGACCACCCCAGTAACTATTTGATTTGATCAGATAGGTGGAAAATAGTATTTTATTTGTCGAAATAGACTGTATCACCCAAATGGGCTAATTGAGACGCGCGGGCCATATAAGACCTGGTAGGCTATTTAACCCGGCCCGCCGAACTTGATTTTAAAGAACTCGTTATTTTTCCCTTTTCCATGCAATGCCAGCGGTTTTCCAATAGATGGCACACTGACCGTTGTTGCACCTTTGCTGGAGTGTTGCGTGTCACTCTTTACTTCACCTTGATTTTCCCGTTACCGTTTGAACCCTTCTGTAAAAATGAGCGGACCAAAGAAAGGGAAGGTGGACGGTGAGTGCGGGGGGTTCACTGTAGAGGGGAGAACAACATATTTTTTAGCCTATAAGTCCGATCAACAACTGTATGTCTGGTATGCTATAAAAAGCTGTTGCAGTATTCAAAGAGTGCGATATCGGCGGTCACTTTGCCACAAAGCATGCAAACCATACTAGCAAGCAGCCAACGGAAGAACGGGCGGCTACAGCAAAGAGGGTGGCGGCTGATTTACAGACTCAGCAGAGGTTTTTTCACCGACACACTGCGATTCAAGAGTTAAGCAGCACGGCAGTTTTTTTTGCTGTTATTCAAATCATCAATGCAAAGCAAGCCTTTCACACAAGAGGCGTGTTTTTGAAAGAATGAAGGGGGAAACTGAAAGGGAAAACGCGAGGAGAGGACTTGTATGAACAGGTGTATGTTGCCATGGAAACTTTCGAAGTGCGTCTTCCAATTAAGAGCAATGCGCGCATTTACGCACAGCAGCGGTTCAAGTAGCTTCATTAACACGCTGCACTTGAGACCCACTTCAAGTTTCTGCTGTAGGTTAGATGTAGATATTGGTCCGGTCCATCTGTGTGCTTTGCGCCGGTACATCTGTATTGCATGTGAAGGTGCAGGCGTCCGTGGCGAATTTGTAGAGTACGGTCAGGACCATCCGTCCATGATTTTACGGAGTTAAACGCATTAGAAATGATTGAGATTGAGTATTTCGTCGAGTAATAGTATGTTTTAATTGTTGAAAGTGATCCTCTCTCAGTAAATGTTGATTTCTGTAACTTTGCACCTTCAGTTGAAACATATTAAGACAGACGCAATCTCCAGATTTGGTGAATCACAGTGTGCATGCTATATTAATCTATTTACATTTTCCCTCCCAGTTTTGTGCCAAATAGTGTGGAAACGCCCCAACTTGCACTCTTTGAGACAAACATACTAACTGGGCTATTTTGCACATCTGAATCGCAATCCTCAGCGCACAGTTAGTTAATTGGGTTGCGCATGTTATTTGTCTGTGCTTACTGTGCTCTGAGGTTGTTACACTACATGCAACGCCTCAGTATACAGTATATCCAGCCCAAACACTCCATCCAAATGCTCCTGGCCTGGCCCCTCTGTCAAATTTTAGAACTTGTTGCCTGCAAGTCAAAAAGTTTGCCCACCCCTGCTCTTTACCAACCAATAAATTTCACTGGCAGGCTTTAAGTGACAAACACGAGAGGTTTGAGCTACATGGATTTCCCCCTCGAGATGTCCAGTGTGGTGTAAGACAGTTGTGCAGCCATAGGGAGGCAGCAAAGGGCTTCACTGAATGTTCAGTCTAATGTTGGCGGTCTGTGTTCCTTTCCTTTCCACAGCTGGTTGGGTCATATGTAAATAAATCCAGAGATATTGATTCCCAGCTGGCAGTGAAAGTTGCTTCCATCTGCCTTGAAGAGGTGAAAGATTTTCCAAAGAGGTCAGTAGTCCCAATACACACTTACCAATAGTTTAGTCCTAAGAGTATTACATCACAAAAAAGACCAAAGTGAAGTTCATAAAGTTATTGCGCTTAAGGTCACATCTGTCAGACATAGCATTTTTAATATGTTTAGTTTCATGCAAGATATAATGATGGTCATCAATCAGACACCAGCAAATGCTTCAACATTTCTGTAAACACTTCATTGCCCCTTCAGAATAGTTTTTGCTGCAAATAATATGAAAGTGAAAGTGTCCTAGATTCTGAAATTGTACAACAGACATTTTCCATCAGTGAAAGTGTGACACATACGGACACATTGTAGTGTGGGCCTTGTGTTCCCTGTGATAGAGGAAAGCGTGACCATGTGTGGCTGTTTTAATTAATGATGAGATCACATCATGTTACATCATAACATTGTAAATTAGATTTTATAGATAGAAGCCTAAACCACTCAGATTCTAAGTCTCTTTTCTAGGTTCAACTCTCAGTTCAGGGAGCACTGCCAGGCTGACGGGAATCATTGGATAGACTATCACATCATGTACATCAACAGCTTTAGTACCTTGCAGTAAGTCACACAGCCTGACACACACAAGTCAAGATTTTTGGAAAACTGCAAACCTTTCGCTTTACACACCCAAATTGTAGTTGCTATGTCTCTGACTTTCCAGATAATGTACCCACAGATGCACTAGCTGTAACAATCCTTTTTCATTTCATAAATTGCTGCCTCTAATTGGCCCTTGGCATTTGTAACCATAATCTGATTTATCCAAAACAAAAACTGTATCACATGGCCTCTTGTCAAGAGCTGTGTGATTTACAAGCACAGTGATCGAGACATACATTATCCAAAGAATACATTTATATGGGTTAAATATGTGATCTTGTCTCAAATCTCCATTTTAGAGAGGTCATATGATAACAGTTACAGCAGAAGCAGAGAGCTACAATGAAACTGTGAAATGTAACTGCAATCCTATCATTGTTACCACAGTTTGAAACAGTATTTTTTTCTTGTTACTGTCAGTTTGAAAAGTACAGTACTACGGCTCTGTGGAGACCCTCTTTTGTTTAACCGAGTCATCTTCATACCATCGCCCTGGGTGATGATTCATGGTTTGTGGCCTCATAGTTAATCATTTCAACTCCCTTTTGGGTCAGCAAAATCACTTTCTTTCACAATTTGAACATGTCCCTGCAGCGTGTTTCTTCCATCCTAAGTCACTGGCTAATTTTACACCCAGATGCAGTAATGCTGTGCTATTTTACTTCTGTGCCAGCCTCATATTGGCCTACCAAAGCTGAAGTGGCTAGCTCACATGATTTCAGGGAAGTGATAGTGCTTGTGAGAAACTGCCTCCTCCAAAATAGACCACGTGCCTCTACCACTGTAAATAAAACCAGATGTACATCATTCAAAAACAGATGTGTGTGTGTGTGTGTAATGCAATTTGCATTGAGCTAGTGAAAGATGGCAGATAGCAGAAGTAGGGATAGAAATATCCCCTTTTGAGTTATCTCTTTGATCAATTCCTCCGTTTCACCCCCACTACATAGTTATTGTCAGTGTCAGAAATTGACTTATAATAAAAAGATGTTTATGTAACATAGTAACATAAATGGGCACTTTCTTGTCTCAATAAAGTTTTCTCGCTTATTGTAGCATTTCCAGCATTTCTAAAGAGTTCACCAGATATGATATACACTCAAACTTAATTTGTGAGTTCAAATTTCATGTTGAATTCCTCCTGCAGACAGAAGATGGGGGAATACCAAGACATCTGCCCAAATGTGAAAGAAAATACTGACGAAGAGATTAAATGGCTAGTAGACAAACTGATCAAGACTCTGGAAGAACAGTTCAAAGAAGACACAGTGGTATGACAAACCATTTTGGTGGAGAAAATTACAGCCTGGTTAAAGCTTGGTTTCAGTTTTATATCCATTTATTTCTGCAATCGTTTCAAGAGAGTCTTATCGTGGGAATTCTTCAACACTGCCCCCTGAGCCGATGACGGAAATTTATGTCCAAACACACAACAACCCAATTTCCGAATTAGCACCCAAGCGATATGAAATCATAGTTTAGGTTTGTGCATAATCAGACTGACACTATGCTGGTGGTAGTCAGAGACACATGCAGCTGCAAACTCAACAACTGTGTTGTGGTGTGTGTGATATTTTGACTCAGATTTTATGTTATTTGACATATCCTGCACTGGTGTTGTAAGATCCAGCCAAGCAAAGTAATAAAGATACATAATAATGTAAATATGTATTCAAATTTATTGTTAAATTATAGTTTCTTTTATTATTATAAAAAAATTGTCGAAATTCAATCCAGTTCTAACTATTATTGCATAGTGATACTTGCTTAACCTCGCAGATGCAAGTAAATTCCCTACCACTGGGATGCAAGTCGCACTTCTGGAGTATGTGCTTGAAATCAAACAATGAAAATGTTCTTTGGCAGCAGCATGATAATCCCAGATGTTTGACATATCTCACCACGTTTTTTGTATAGGGATTCATGACAGCAGTTTTTCCTGCATGCTCATTTTAAAGAGCAAGTATTTTCCACTGCTGTTACAATCAAGCATTAAATAGTCAGAGCAGTTGAGGATTCTGCTCTCAACTGTCACTTCAGATGTTATGACAGACAGACCGAAATCATCAGCAAACTACAACAAATGTTGCACAGCCTTTTACACATGACTGTTTAAGTCTTGTACTGTATGCTCTTAAACAGTGAATGACATAATCAGTGGTATTAAAAAGAATTTTAGCCTTCAAAATGCTTGCAACTTCATCAATGGCCAATCTTTGTTTTCACTCATAAGTTACCGCAACATTCATTTGTTTATCAGGTGTTCCTGCGCAGAATGTTGACCAGGAAGTGGCTCACAGACGATGAGGACTTCAAGATGGTCTGTCGAAGGACAGAGGTCCTCTCCAAGCACTGCAATCAGATCAGGCCGCCTCATGCCCAGGTGAGGAGGAAGAGAGGGAACAGCACTTCTCACTCCCTTCATTTTATTAACTCACTCACTCATACTTGCATACATTTAATCGTAAGTGGTGCTCTCAATAGAGTACATCTGTCAGATGAGTGTCATCAATATCTGAATGTTCAAGGGATTTCAGTATGCAAATGAGAAAGGGCGTAGCTCCTATTGGCTTAAATGTTCAGCAAATATATTTATGGATAGATGTGATGAATACGACAAACATATATTAACATTTAATACAATACAATACAATACAATTTAATTTGTATAGCGCCAAATCATAACAGGAGTTAAGGTACCAAAGTACCAGTAAATTCTTTGATGAAGTACACCCTTGTTTTTGTCACAGCCAGGTCTAAAGAGGAAATCCCTGTTTACCTTGTAATAAAACTCTAGAATTTCCACGGAGTTCTCTCATACACTGCTGTTACTGGAAGAATGCCTATGTACATACTTGTAATGTCATTATACAGTAACTGGCAGTGTGGATGAGTGAATGAATTGGTGGAAGCGCTGCTACCCATTGTTTGCTAATCAACGTCAATGATTGTCAAGCAGACTTTCGTTTCCTTTTTATGGCCCACATCCTGTTATTTTTTCAAATCAAGGTGTGTCTTTGTCTCTTTGCAACAGGAGCTTGCAAGCAGGTTGCACTATCATGTGGTGAAAAAATATATCAGTCCAATAATGAATAAGAACTTCTCCTGCAAGAACCAGAGACATGAGAAAGCAGCCAGCAAGTTAAAGGACCAGTTGGATGAACTGCATCAGTTGTTTGAGAATATGGTAACTAACCATTGCATGCAGCGATTCATGAAACTTTTGACCCAGATGTGAGCATTGTTGTCCAGTGCTGTGCTATCTTAAAATTCTGTACATCTTTCTTTTAAATCTCTCTTTATATAGCTTGTAATTAGATGATGATGTTAGAGAGCCCGATATCAGCATAAAAATGTAATATCGGTATCGTTTTCTGCTTTAAAACCGATAAAATAATGCTTGCGTTACACCGAAATAGTGCCTATGCGCTTCCGAAGCGTTTACTGGCGCACCTCATCAAGCTGCGTCTGATATATCGGTATCGACAGATATCGGTATCTGAAATTGAGAGTTGGACAATATCGGCATATCGGATATCGGCAAAAAAGCCAATATTGGACACCCCTACTTGTAATATGTCACATTTACTAGATAATCAATTTGTATCAGTAGACAGAAACAGATTGTTCTGTAGCTTTTTATCACTTTTACTCCAAAGCATGTAGTCCAGAGCCACCGACTTTGGCTAATAAACATAGAACAGCACGGACAAATGATTACAACCAAACACTGTAAATCTTTTGATACAGTCATCAGTATGCTGCAGTATGCTCTCCGTCACCTCTTTTTCCTCTTTATTGTAGAAATCGTCTCACAAATGGCTTCATCCCCTTGGAGACGACTTGAAAAACATCATTGGACAGAAGGACGTCAGCAACATAAAGGAGCAACTGTGGAGCATGGTGTTGCATTTCCCTGATATCAGGTAATAACTGTTTTTTTAAGCAAAGAAAACTGAAATGGAAGAGGTGTATTACAGGTGTGCTCCACCTTACCCAAGATCAGGTGGAGCTTTGTTTTTTTCTCTTGCTAACCATGGTCCAACTGTGGGATGAAGAGATTTAACATTTATCACACTGCAATTTCTAATAATGAAGTTTCCACCTGGAAAAGTTCAAGCGAAAACTTATAAAAGTTAGTTTAACATTGTATGGTTGCAGTATTGTTAACTGGATGGTTTGTCTGCTCACAAGTTTACCATTCTTCTGGACAGAAGTGACAAGTGAATGTTGTGAGCCACCAGTTGGAATGGCAGGTTCTGCACACTTTGAACAGGAATGTTGTCAATTGTACAAACAGCCAAGGTCAAGCAGTGTGGAGAGAAGGTCAGAGAGGTTATGTTAAGATTTGGTCTGGTGCATAGGCAAGATAGTGGATAAGTTGGTCAAACATGTTGAAGATGGAGCTTCCAGGTAAGGGGAGAAGAGGATGACTAGAAAGATAGTTCACTGACGGAGAAAGAGAGGACAGAGTGATGGTTAGTGGATTAGTTTAGGATACACAGGATACAGAGTAGTGCATGTGCTCAAACTGATATGATGGAAATGTGTGAGAAAACCATGTGACTTGCCTTTGACTCAGCTTTCACTTTTATGAACATGGACGAGGTTACAACTATTGTGACATCTAGGACCTGTCTTACATCATGACTGTATTCAACCCATGCATAAATCAATGAAAGTTGTTCAACTGCTGAATTTGAAACTGTGATGTCTGTCTTCCTCTTGCAGGAGGGAGCACTTGGCTGCTGTTCTCTATTTCAGAGGCATAGTAAGGGGCAGAGAGCACCAGCAGATCCTGGAGAAGCTCAATGAGCTGACGACAGACATTGACACCATCAACAGAGACAATGTGTTCTTTGGTGACATGGAAGTTGTTGACAATACAAACAGTTTGTATTGCCTACCGCTCTCCTGTGCTTGGCGCTGACTGTCATAGACTAAAACACACAAATTCTGAGGGGGATGAAGGGAAGTCTATATATTGCTGGCGAGTATCTCTGATTGTCACTTTTGCTTTCCTTTTTCAAAATGGGCACAATTGAATTTGTCACATCAGCGAGCTAGTATTCATGTATGCAATATGGTTGGTTGGTACTTTATTTACATAACTGAACCCATGAATAGTGTAGCTTTTATTAAAATTGTGAAACAACAGATTCAGTTGTCACTGTGAAGTTTGACTCAGCAGCACCTCCACAAACAAATGTGTAGACTCTATTTCCATATTGTACATTTGAATTTTGTGAATTTTTCTGAATGTCTGGCAGTGGGAATTCTACAAACAACACAGGTATCTTGCAATTTGAATACCATCTATGTGAACAGCTTCTCGTTTTCAAGACATCCACCCACCTCTCAGAACTGATGAGAGCGGAAGACAGTTGTGGCACATCCTCCTGGCTCTCACACTGTCTTTCGTCTGTGACAGTGACTACAGTATGTCTCCTCCATATTCAAGTAAGACGCTTCTCACCTGACGCTAAATCCAGTCTCCTGCATTCAACAATGAGTTTGACTCGCTGTCTTTTTGCTGCATTCAGCATATGCCGAGGTAAGACATAGCACTTTATTTCGCCGGGGTGTTACATTGGCATTTGGATACCTTGTGTTCTCTTTTTTGTAGTTGTGACCTTGGCAAGCTTTAGAAAATGATGAAATTGTATGTGCCCACTAAAACATACTCAATTAATGTACGCTGTACAGTATATGGCATGTATGAAAACGTTGCAGGGTTGCAAAGTGTCATTAGTTCAAAGTACCGTTTTGATGAGACTTAAAGTCAGTGGTTAAATGACATCCTGTTTTCTGCGACGCCTCACTGGTAGCATGAGGTGAAGACTTTCCACTTGCATCCTCTTGTTAGTTTAGTGCAACTCTTAGAAATTCAACTCATCATATATACCACAAGTATCAAATAAGGTAATATAATAAAGGTAAATATAGTAACAGTATTACAAAAATCTGAATCTGAATATGATCATCGGCAATATCAACTTCGTCAACCTCATTGTGATCAAACACCTAAACCGCCGCTCCCCAACATCCCCCTCACCAATGCCAGATCCCCGATCGATGAACTGAGGCCATAGCCGTATTCTGCTGGTTTCCTTTTTGTACCTTTTATACCCCTTGTACTTATGTACTTGTACTTGCGCCGGAACCTCAGCACCCATCGTATTTTCGTGACACAATGTGAATTGTTTTAATGACAATAAAGTATCCTGAATCCTGAATCAAACACACCCCTAAGTTAAACTGTCAAACTAGAGATTTCTACTGAGGAGGCAAAGGTAGGAACACCGGCCATTTCAAAGATGGAGATAGAGTTGACATTGAATTGAAAACATTAAAGCTACAAACAAGTCACTTGTGAGAGGTTAGTGTATCAGTGAGGTATTTGAGAGGCCCTGATAAAAGCGTATGCTCAGGGTGTGACGATGACGTCAATCCCGGAATTTCCCCCATGCACCCCAACTTACTTTTTTTTTTCTGAATAAGGGGAGGAGCGTCTCGGTTTAAATGCCCGTCGCCCCCAACCGGACCGCTGCGGAGCAGCAGAAGGTGAGCGAGTCCTTGGAAGTCTGTGTTTGGCGTAGTTGAAACATGAAGAATGACTTCTCTGCTTTACTCTTAGCTTTAGTCTTTGTTGAGGCCGCGCAAAGCAACAGTTTTGTGCCAACGTCACTGGAAATACCCTTTTTTTTCATATTTTTGTCGACAATGACGGGAAGTCAAAAAGCGGCAGACACCTAGAACCAAATGTGAAACCAACGCTTCTCTATAGAAGTTGAAACAGTTGTCTATTTGGGGGAAACAGCTGATAAAACAGCTGATAGTGTTGTGGACTTTTGCGTCTATGTGGCCGGATGTTGAAAAATCCGAAATAATTGTGTCATTGCCGATCGCGGGTTGAGGGGTGTGTGTACTGTTTATGCTTGCCTGTACCGGTGACTGTCGCTTTCTGATGCTCGGCAGCAAACATGCGGATGCGCTCGAGCTCGGAGACCGTTAGTGTGAGAGCGTCCTCTTTCACCGGAGGAAAACTCTTCCAGCTAAAACTCCCGAGGTTTTTACGGGGCCAAGCCGAGGTGACAGACGTTGAGCCCCAAGTCGACTCCGGCGCCGGGAGCTCCGAGCCTCAAGAGCAGGGCGCTGAGTCCCGATTGACCGGTATGTAGGATTGTGTTTAATTTCTCTGTTGAAAAACACTTTTTTCCCTGATAGATTTGAATGCAATCCCTATGCCAGGAGGCGAACGATAGCAGTTTCGCGCAAATCCCCGCAGTGGTGCTGCTTACTGTCTGCTTACTGACAGGACATGAATGCATCATAATGCCGTTTCCCGCAAACAGACAAAGAGTTGATGTTTTGTCATCTTTCACAGAATTACTCTCCTTGGAACAAGCCCTTGACAGGCTCTGCTTTGATGAGGCCAGCCGCCAGCTGATTAAGAGAGAGGAGCATCTGTTCAAGGAAATAAAGGCACCAGACAGCTTGAAACACTGGGAGGAAGAAGTGCACAAGCTCCAAGCGGACCGCAAAGCTCTGGAGGCTCAAATGGTCCAGACTATTCAACAGTCTCTTTGTGCTGGGGAGATCAACGTGGATGCTTTAACTTCAGCTGTGAAGGCCATCGGTCAGGAGGAGGAACAGGACCGTCTGTGGGCTCAGTCGGACCAGCCATCCCCAGCATGGAGGCCCAGCAGCTGGAGGAAGCTCCATGACTCTATCATCCTCAGTTTGGTGACGAAAAGCTTGAGCAACCCTTCAATCCCCGATGCCGAGGATGGGCAGCTGTCCTCCGTTCAGAGGGACTTGTGCAGCATGGGTCGACAGATAAAGGAGGATTTGACCTGGGTGGTGTGTGTGTTGAGGCGATGTTACCCGCCAGAATTAGACATCTGCCACTTTTATGCCAGGCTGTACCACCAAACCTTTGGAGACAGACTGAGGAATATCACAGACTTTGTGTTGGATAGCAAAGACTCTCAGGCACTCTTGCTTTGGTTGAATAGCTACTACCCAAAGTAAGTTGCACTTCCACAATCCAATTAAGCCCTTAAAGGTTTAGAATGTGCCAAGTTGAAATATATTGCTGTTATATTGCTGTTGTGTTTCTGCCTCCTGTTTTCTGCAGGATTTTTCTGAAAGAGGAACTTAAGAGTGAAATTGATGGTGCAGCACTTGGAAAATTACTCTCTGAGGAATTAACTGCACCTCTGGAAGAACAGTGCCTGACTAAAATACAGGTAACTTCTACCCATTTCCAAAACCCAATTAACCAAAATTTTTTGTGTCTAGAATTGTAGTACCTAGTAGATGTATTCTTGCATCGTCCTTCTCGTCACCCTGTTGAGATAACTGCCCAGGTCAATTTTTTAAAATTTTTATCCCTTTAGTATAATTGCCTATGTCATTGCCTATGAATGAATCGTTCAGTTTCCTGAAAGATATGAAAAATGACTCAAGCAATTATTTAAAGAAGGCGTTGTCGCTGCACAAGGTATTTTGAACCTGGCGAGACCCAAGACCTAAGCGCTGCCTTCCCACTATGAAGGCCCTTATTTTGATCAAAGACAATTTTCTGAAAGTGGCTTCATTTGACAATATTTACATTCATGTAAAGTCCGGAGGTGATGATTCGCTGTTGGAACTCAGAGTAGATGTTGGCCAGTGTGAAAACCGTTCATGAGAATGTGTTGATTTTCCTTGATTCGTCCGTCAGCTAGTAAATCAAAGACACCTATGTTGGCTTGAATACGGTCAAATAAGCATATGTGCCCTCTGAGTTTCTATGAAAAGTGAAGTGACAGTAATTCAGTTTAAGTAAGACATGCAGGCTGCAATTTCTGTAAATTTTAGCCACATTTTAAAGCGGGCTATAAACGTATTCTCCCAGTGATTGTGTGTGAGCATGTGTGTGTACGTGTGCGTACATGACTGTGTGTACTTTCAGGAGGACCTGGAAACATACACTCATAGTATCTTGAAAGACGTGAGGCAAACCTGGCTGAAAGGGGACGAGCCAGCCAGGGAGGACGGCTGTTTTGTCTGTCCTGTTGCATTTGATGTCATCACGGTAAAGTAACTAAACCTCACTTTGATGAGATGCTATCTTTGCAGTGCACAGTACTAATGGGATTTTTTGCAGTGTCGTGGCTAATTTGACATAAGAATTGTTGCATCAGCAGAAAATATGTACAAACGCGAAAGGCCTTTTTTTTCAACCCGATACAATGTTGGAATCCAATGTTAGTGCCTGGAAAACTGTTAAGATTTAGCCATCCTGTAGAGTTGCTGCTGTCCAACATTCAGGAGAGTCAGAAGTGCAATAGGAACAAAAAAGTACCTAAAAATAACTAACTTTGGGTCAGAGTCTTCCCATCAACCTCAGGCACCTCACTTTTTAAAAGATGAGAGTCATCCATGACGGTTTTGGCATTTGTGTCTGTCCAGTTATTCGGAGGTGCTGTGGACTCAGCTTCTGTGATCTTGGGGGATCGATCCAAGGCCAAGAGGATCATGTACCAGTTACTGGACTTCTTGCAAAGGTAACAATGGTGGTTTCATGTATCAATGCTGCATTTTCTGATATTTTTCCAAAAACTGTTCAAGGTGCTTACAGATACATATACACAGACCTATAAAGTTACAACTGGATTAAGTGAAGCTTCTTTCCCATTTATGCTCATGACACAAGAGAATGCATTATCAATTAACAGAATTTGAAATGGTAACACAATGGAGTATTGCAGTGTGTCTATTATCCTGAAATCATTACTTGTAAAATTGTATCGTATGAGGCTCAGTTCATTGTAAACGCCTGCAGGTTCAGCATGTTCCAGGAGGATGTCCAAAAGAGAGGCAAAGGAAACAGCACCATTATGGCAACCCTCAGCTCCATTACATTGTTAAGGTGCGATTTTATTTTTACATTTAGGCCTCATCACACAAAGTACCAGTAGTCAATGGACAAAAGATGACAGGGTATCTACTTTCTCTCTGCAGGGACTTCATTCTTGAGAAGAGCGATCTCTTCCCAGACACTGTTGGGGAAAGCTGTTTGTCTCTTGTGATGGCCATGAAACATTCTGCACACACATATTTGCTGAAGCCCATCCATGAGGCCTTGAAGGTGGGGTTCCAGTCATAGGTCATGTTTTGTCATTGGGAACTGCTTTCAGTTCATCTCCTGTGATTTAGGCTGTAAAGATGACCAGACACCTTAGTTTGTTTTGATTTTTTTTGTGTGTTAAGTAAGGGGGAAATTACTTTTGTCACCAATATGTCAATTATATGTTTGCTTGGACTTTTGCAAAATTGCTGTCCAAACCTCAAGTTTTATCAAAGAAAAATGATGATTTCTATTATGTGCTTGTGAAGCTGCTCCTTGGGGATTTTGCTTTAATAGATAAACTGGCAAAAATTAACGTGTAGTTGTTCTGTCCACATGCAGCCACACACGCGCAAACTTGGAACCAGTGAATGGCTGAAGAAGGAAGTGTTTGTGGAGGTGTTGACCAGTGTTGAAAAGCAGGTTGAGCTCCTACAGGATCTGACAGGACGTTGTCATCAGGTGAACTGCAAAGGGCCCGAAACATTCTTATTAACTTCAGTATCAAACCATTTTAAGTACAAAGAAAATTATCGTATAGGTGTCTATTTGACAATTGGGCTGTTACTCATTTTGACGAATGATGAACTCCCAGGAGGTCATGGACCAACTGCTGCTGGACTTGACTGTTGAGTATGTGGAGAGGCTTCTGAGGGGAAAGATCAGTTTGAAAAACCAAATGCAACAGGAGAAAGCTGCAAATATTGTCAGAGAGGACAAGGAGAGTCTTCACAGTCTCTTTGTCACACTGGTGAGACACGAGCACACTGTCAAGATCAGAAGGTCCATTTAGAAGTCCAGTCTCTCTGTAGTGCCACTAACACAGTGAAAAAAAACATTTTATGTCCCATCAGGGGTCAAAGGAGGTCTGGCCCATCAATGTCCTGACACACATTGCCGAAGTTCTGCAACTCCAAAACCTCCCATCCATACAGATCGAAGTCTCGTCTCTTGGGGAGATGTTTCCTGATGTCAGGTAATGTCAGGCGATGTCGGGTAATATCAGGCGATGACACAGTACACATTCCTCACAAAAAGATGCGAAAACAGGGTTATTTTTGGATTTATGATAAACTTAATTGATTCTGACTGGAATTGTTTCTGTGCCATAGTTGGCAGACTTACCTCCTAAAAGTAGATAATCAGCAGTAAAATCAACAGGAAGTGATGTTAGTCAAAGGTCAACTATGCATTCAGATGTTTCCTGGTGTTTTGCAGTAACAGCAAAAGCGCAAGGAAACACTGAATCCTGTGCCAGTTAAGATCACTCACGCTATCTAAGTTAATACTTAGCTGTGACACAGCATACTGGAGTCCTGTGATCCAAAGAGTACTTTTTACTGTTAAGCACAACATTTATATTACGAGTGCAATGTGAATTAGTAAATTGAGTCTGAACACACCATCACCCTGAACAACCAAAAAACTAATAGGGCTCATATTGTTCATATTCTCAAGAAGAATCTGTCTTTCTTCTCTTCATCCATAGTGAGCGGCACATCTCAGCCCTCTTGAAAATGAAGACGAATTTCTCCAAAGACAAGAGGAAGGCTGTCAAAGAGGTTTTGTCAGATAGCTTGAGGGAAGTGAATAGAAAAAGTTCTCAAACATTTTTCCACAGAGTTAATGTAAGGTGATGTTTGAAATCTTTCATCATTTTGCATTTTGTGATTGTGCATGAGTGCGTTGCATGTGTACTGTATGTCTTAAATTATAATGTTTTTAGATGAGCTTTGAGAAATTCAGAAATTTGGAGTTTGGAATTATTCTGTCGTACAATAGGAAAATCTACAAACCAGAGAAACATGATTTGAAGCGATGTGGGATAAGATGTTTCTCTATTGTCATTGTGTATACACAATTAAGGCGTCCAAGGACTCAGAGCAGTCCTCAATGATACCAAGGTGTAAATGAAATGTACATAATAGCGATTTAGGGAAGATAAACTCGTAGTCGTTTGCAAAAGAACTGAATTTTGAAAAAAGGAGCTCCACAAGTGTTTGTCATACATTTCTGAGCAGCTAGTTGTGTATTTTATTTATTTTCAAATAAAAGCTTGAAAGTAAAAAAGTGTTTGGCTTTTGTATTTTCATTTTAAGACACAAGATGACCAGGTTGGGTCTTGAAAAAAGATTGAAAGTAGCTGAACTGCCCTGACATCACCCATTTTCTTTGCGTTACTTGATTTGTTTACATTTTTACTCTCTTACAGTGTGCAGTGTGTCAGGTTGATTGATTCCAGGGTTGTAAAGGTCCAAGAATGTAGATAATGAAGTAGAGGGGGTTTCCATGATAAGTGAACAAGCTGCTGATCCCTAGCATTTCACTTGGCAAATTCTTTTCTTAGTTCTGGGAATCTGAGGCCTCCAGTCTGGCAAGTCTGGAAAATCCAACAATGTTTTTCCCATTTACTTTATTTGCTGTGATTAATGGTTGTAAGGAAAGGCTAATGCCTTCCGGGCAGGGGAAGGATGCATGTCAGTAGAGGTTGTTGCTCAATGTGTTGGATTTCCTCCAAGTGGGCCTATGCCAAGGGAGAAAAGCCACTATCTCTCCATGGGGAGCAATGTCAAATTTAAGTTCAAAGAAAAAGAG
Organism: Carapus acus; assembly: GCA_900312935.1. NCBI lineage: Eukaryota > Metazoa > Chordata > Actinopteri > Ophidiiformes > Carapidae > Carapus > Carapus acus. The sequence continues at coordinate 86,846 of OMPJ01020901.1, forward strand.
AGCTGACTTGCGAAACACTGGGCGGAGAAGGAAATGGAGGAAATTCTTAGTGAACCTCTTTCTGCTGTAAGCCACTTCGCTGAGGCAAGGAAGGACTTGATTTGATCTCAACCATGACAAACAAATCCTCTCATTTAAATCACTTGGGTTGTTTTGATTGTTCTCTCTGTCTTTTTCCATTTGTTTTTAATATATGTTACTGCTTTTCATGTCTGTTTTTCAGTGCGCCATCATTAGAGTAACAACTAAGTCAACAAACACATGACTAACTGGAGGTAAACAGTCAGCAGGAGAGATGTCACCCACTTTCTTGAAAATGTCAAAGAGGCCCACACAGCTGTTGAAGCAAAATGCAGAAGTGAGCAAACGAAACTGATCGATGTGAACAAGGGTTCCTCGTCAAAACAAAAGAATGGAAAAAAAAAACGGTCTTACTAAATGTATCTTCTGAAAGGGCCTGGCACATTGTCGAATACTGTACATACATAACATGTACACATCTACAAGTACAATCATTTTTAAGTTATCTTGTCTGTATGTACAGTTATACACAACTTATTTATATTCAACTGTATACATCAGTGAAACCTGAGGAAATCAACCATCTGGCTAAAATTCAGGTTTGCCTTAGGTACATAAAAACATGGATGATCCATAACTTTGTATTGCTCAGCGCAGATAAAACTGAAGTGATTGTTGTTTGGCACCTTGTTTAATGATATTGCCACTTTGGATGAATTTGCCTCGGCCTCCAGCACTCCCAAAATCTGGGAGTTATCTTTGATCAAGATTTGTCACTGAATGCTCACATTAAACAAATGTCAAGAACCTTTCACTTGCATAATATCGCTAAGGTTAGGCAAATGCTTTCATTGAAGGATGCTGAAAAACTAGTGCACCTGCTGCTCTGCATCCCTACACCTGTTTCTGTCTCTCTCTGTCTTTCTGTCCCTCGCTCTGTCATTCAACCCAACTGGTCAAGGCAGTTGGCAGCCTGCAGCCTTGCCTGCCCGAGGTTTCTTCCATTTAATGAAAGTATTTCCTGACCACTTTTGCAAATGGGGAATATGTTGGGTCTCTGTGTGTTCACCTCATAGACTTTGAGTGTAAACATGTTGAGGAGCTCTACTGGCTCCACATTGCAAAGTACCTTCAGATAACTTCTGTTATGATATGGCACAATACAGATAAAATTGACTTGACTTGTCATGCAGTGAGAGAGGGGGCTGTGGGGGGCTGTTTGTGAGGGCTGTGCCCTGAGCGTGTTGAGGTCTGGTGCTTTGCCAAAGGACACCTCAGCAGTGCTGAGGCGGTAAAACCGGATTTCCTCCATTCTGCAGCCAAACTCCCTACAGACTGAGCCACCGCCACCCTATTTAGCATCAGTTGGGCTTCTCAGGTGCTAAATATGAGACAATCTAATCGCTTAACTGATTTTTGGTAGGTAAGTTCAAGAATGGAAAAAGGACTTTTTATTGAAGAGAGGTGATATAGAAAAGAAAACATTTTGGCAGAAGCTCATTCCATCTGGGTGCTCAAGCAGGCCTTACAGTTCTCTCCAAGTTTCACATTGAGACTGTGTCTCCATCTAGTGGTGCTCCTTGGTTCAGTTGAATGTTGGCTCAATTGCATTCCAGAACACCTTTTTATTGACTCAATGTCAGGCCCGCCGCGTCATTGCAGGCAATGTAGGCAGTTGTCTGGACCCCAAGCTTACTGGGGGCCTCAAGACTAGTCATGAAAAAAATGCAACGACAAGCTGAGTGAGCGCCCCCCTAATATTTGAGATGGTTATTGCGGTTAAATGCAATGACGGGATCCCCCTGAAGGGAGCGGAATCCCCCTTAAGGAGCCCATCTCCCCAGTTGCTAGCAGCCAGCCAAGAGAGTCTTACAACCGACAGCTTACAAAACTTTGTTTATCACCACAAAGTTGAGTTTTTTATCATTCATGTCTAGTAGTAGCATCCAGCCGTTCTAAGTTCTCACCTCCCCTTCCCCCTGCTGGTCAACTTCTACCATTCATAGAGTCCATCCTGACAAACTGCAACACAGCGTGGCTCGACCAAAAGGACCTACAATGTGTGGTGAGGACGGCAGAGAAGGTCAGAGGGACTACACTGCTCCCCCCTGCCATTAACTGCCGTTAATCTGCCATTAACTTCACCCACTTGAAAATGATCTGATAGTGTTTCATAGTATACAGTCACTTTCAGGATTCACTCATACACAAAACAGAATCTCCAGAGCTCTATACAAACTATGAGTGGTTTGCCGTAATTCTAAAGAGATGCAGAAATTCAAACCTTACCTCAGGCATACAGAAAATATCACAGTGAATATCACACTGTGAAATCATCCAATAAAAATAATCACAAGTTTTATCATAAGGATTCTAATTTTGTGTCTTCATCAGATCAGTGTGCTGCTGCCACATATTTCCCTTGTCACACTCTAATGGAGTCACACTCCAATGGGCCACTAAGGTGCCTAACTGCCTGTTGATGTCTGGCAGCGAGTGTTCAGGTCAAAGTTCACATCTGCCCTATTATTGCTAAACCTCTGTCTGACGTACTGTGTGTTAACTGGTGCAGTCATATAACATTACCTTATGAGGTCACTTCACCTTCTCAAGATTTCATCACACACTCGGAAACCGAGTGACAGCTAAGCTTGTGAGGACCATCCAAGGTGAAAAAACATGTTCCTTTGTTACAGCTTTACTTCATTTTTGCAGTACAATGTTGTATTTTTTTCAAAAAACACATTTGACCCTGATTTGTAGTGCACACTTACTGAAACACGTTTCTTTGATTTGTCACTTCTCAGATACCATGCAAGTAATTTTCAATCATTAACAACGATGTCCTGCTGCGCACCAAAATCAATAAGAAATATAGTTTTGTGGAGGACAGGAAAGTTACAATCATATGGATTTTTGAATAAGAGGTACAGAGGAATCATCCATGATCAGGATTATCACATTTACTACAGAGGCCACTGATAACCAGTGAGTTACTTACAGGAGACATGATGAGGGTATGAAGTCTAACTAAATGTTGAAATGTTAGAACAACAGTTATCACCAAAATCAAACAATGTCATGAAAAAGGTGAAATGAAACCCAGGATGTTAAGACTGACGATTGTAGCAGACACCAAGGTCTTTTGAGTTCAATATCACCATATCGGCATGGTTAAAGCAGTGGGTGTCAAATGACCAACTTGAGTGATTTAATTATTTTACAAATATGCTTACAACTTGTATCTGTCCTGTCAGCCGCACGACCTGTGAGATAAAGCTTAAACCACAGGCTGCATTAACTCCTGTAGTTACTTGAAAACAAAAAGACTTCATATCTATGAACTTTGCTCTGCTAAGCTGCACTCCGATGCGTGATAGTCAAAGGACAGGAGGACAGGAGTGATTGGCTGGCGTTGCCTCACACCCCCGCCGTCCTCACTATCTGAGTGAGGAGTCGAGTTTTAACCCAGTTCACCTGCTTGATTCTAGCCAGTAGGTTCTGTTCTAAGTTCCGCTGCATCATGTCTGAGAGAGGCGCCTTCGACACCAACGTGTTGACCCTCACCAGGTTTGTTCTGGAGGAGGGCAGGAAAGCTCAGGGAACAGGTGAGCTTACAAACCTGCTCAACTCCATCTGCACAGCTGTCAAAGCCATCTCCACTGCTGTGAGGAAGGCGGGCATCGCTAACCTGTGAGCATTCTCTTCTTATAATCATATCCTCTTGTGACGGGGTGGAAACCTTCATTTATTTGAATCACCCAGAATTTAGAGTAGATAGATGTAGCTTGTCTGTGAGGATTCACCTTCACGTTGTCTTTGTAAATGAGTCAGAAGCAGAGGCTACAGGGATAAAATCACCCCGTCTTTGGATAGGGACTTGTGTGACGTTTTATCAAAGTATGAAAACCAAAGTGAGATACACTAACTAGATCCATTCTGTTACTTAATCTTTTGATATTGTTAGTTATGGCATTGCCGGAAGCACAAACGTGACTGGGGATCAGGTGAAGAAACTGGATGTACTGTCCAATGACCTGGTCATCAACATGATCAAATCCTCCTTTTCTGCCTGTGTGCTGGTGTCAGAAGAAGATGAGAGGGCTGTCATAATCGAGCCAGACAAACAGGCATGCAAGTTTCTCCTCGTGCATTTTTTAAATTCATCCCTCCATTTATTTACTTATCTATACCATTCTTCAACCTTGTAGGGAAAATACATTGTGTGTTTTGATCCACTGGATGGTTCCTCAAACATTGACTGCTTGGTGTCAATTGGAACAATATTTGCCATCTACAAAAAGGTAGATATTTTATTTTTGATATCGCTGATTCTAAACACACTGAAGCTCTGTGGTAACCCAGAATGATTTGGACTTTAGTAAGGAAAACCATTGCCTTGTAATCATTTATGATACAATGGCTGTCTACAGCATGATCATTAAGCCTGTGATCAATTACTTGTGCTCCAATCTATAGACCACAGATAATGAAGCAAATGAGAAGGACGCACTGCAGCCAGGAAGAAACATTGTGGCTGCTGGTTACGCTTTGTATGGCAGTGCCACCATGATGGTTCTTTCCACCGGCAACGGAGTTAACTGCTTCATGCTAGACCCGGTAAATGATTTAACCTCAGCAGAATGACTTTCTCAAGTGACTGTGCTGAGTTATGTCAGTCACCACTCCTCTCACCTGTCCCCTGCAGGCCATTGGCGAATTCATTTTGGTAGACAGAGATGTGAAGATCAAGAAAAAGGGAAAGATTTACAGTTTGAACGAAGGATATGCGCAACAGTTTTATCCAGACGTGACCGAGTATCTGCATAAGAAGAAATTTCCAGAGGTAAGAGCAGTAATATAGTTAACACCAAAAACTGCCCCTGAGATTCAAGCACAACAACATAGCAGGTCAATCCCCTTGCAAATCAATTGTTTTTCAGGATGGTTCTGCACCATATGGCTCGAGATATATTGGCTCAATGGTGGCTGATGTGCACCGTACTTTGGTGTATGGAGGGATCTTCTTATATCCTGCCAATGTCAAAAGTCCAAAGGGAAAAGTGAGTGAAACAGTGTCCACAAATAGACCAAAGCAATTGCACATTATCACAAGCACAACAGGAAGACGACGTAGCCCTAGTAATGCTGTAATCTCTGAGGGGAGACATCTGACCGCAACACAGACATTAAAGCTTTTGCATGTGTGCTTGTTTATTGTGACAAAAAGAGCTTGATCGCTATCATGACGATTGTTCTATTTTAGCTCAGGCTGCTGTATGAATGTAACCCAATGGCATTCATCATGGAGCAAGCAGGAGGATTGGCCACAACAGGGTCAATGAATATTCTGGACATTCAGCCTACATCTATCCACCAGAGAGTGCCTGTAGTTCTGGGCTCCCCTGATGATGTGCAGGAATACATCTCCATCTTTAAGAAGCACGAAAAGTGAGGTAATTGCTTTTTGTGTTCTGACTTACTGGCATCATCCATCTCACAAAATATTGGAATGGTGGTAAAATTTTCTCTTTTTTGCCGTTTACTCTGGAATGAACAGGTCAAGCTTGGTGACTGCAGATACACACTGGGATGTCACAGGACATGAAGAGTCGAGTTTTCCACTCATTTCCTCAACGGCGCTGATGAAGGACCATGTGGACAGGAGATGAGAGTGGATCTTTTATCTGCTGGGACCATTTAAATGGTTCACTGCCAATATCAGCGTGTTGGTGTTGTGTGTTTTGTACAGTCTTGCCCTGCCATTTTTCTAAAGTAAAGTGAAAATTCTGTCACTCACTAGTGACCTTGTGACATTCCATTTTACTTGTATGTCTTGACGGAGACACAACAACAGCAATAACCACAAACAAATGGTGTTGCCACACCATCACGTTGTCACTTCATACTGCCCATCATAAATTCCCTTACAAAGTGCAAGTAAGTTCCAAACAGTGTTGCTTAAAGTCACACTACACAAAAAAACACCACTGACTAAGGAGGAATATTATCCAGGAGGTATTTCACCAGGGGTTTTATTTTGGAGGGGAAATGTTTTCTTCTGCACTTCTGGCTTGTTCCTCTTCTATGTTTTTCCTGCTCACTTTGTCTGACTTGAAATCTTTGTGATGGGCACAGACAGATGAGGATGACTGGAGACATGACAGGTGAGGCACAGTTGGATGCTGAGTTGTCTTGAGCGCAACTGTTTCCTGTTTTCAAATGTCAGCCCAAAGTCATCCTGTTATTTTGTAAATGCAGACAACGGCCACAATTGTTTCTCCTGAGGTTTAAAAGTTTGCTCTCTGTGGGACTTGAATGTGGTTCTTATTTGAGTCCCTGTGGTGGGGTTTGGCCGTCATCCTGCCAGGCCACCGGAGAGCCAAAGACGTTTTAGCTTTTCAGCACTGTAGATGAGGCATGATGACTTCCCGAGAAAAGTAATAACATTCAAAACAATGAGAATTTAGGACATCATTGAGCTTTTAGTTATTTAGATTTTTGCACGGATGAAGCAGTGGTATACGACAAATCCGTAGCCTGTATGGTCGCAATGTGGTGCAGTGGCCTCAGACTGGACATATGAGGCCACAATGCAGTTACACCAGTTATACCAGTGTTTCTCAACTGGTGTGGTGTGCTGTGAGAAATCGTTAGGTGTGCTGCAGAAATATTGTCGATTACACACACCCCTCGCGGCCGAGCAAAAATATTATTGCCCCCACAGACACAGAGATGTAACCTCACACCTCACAAACACTCTTTGTTTATTTATGATTTTCTGTGACTCTATCTTATTATAGGTTGCTGAGTCAATATTTAGATTTAGCAGGAGGAGCAAAAACCAGCCTGTTTATTTTTTTGCTCGCTTCTGTGTGTGTGGCATGTGTGCAACTCCCCATGAGTACATGGGTAGATGGGCATGCCTATGAGTGCACAAAACTGCTAATAACAAATTTGAATAAGAGCCAAATATTCATAACTGAGATATCTGGAAAATGTATCATAACAGAAGATATTTGTCACATGTCCTCCTCCTAATTCTTCATGAATGAATTAGTCAGTGAGAGCTTTGCAAATCTGATAGTCGTCTTAGAAACATGTAACAGCTTGTGTAAGTGCTGTGGGTCCATTTGGCTAAAGTAAACCATTTTAAAAAACTTAAGTGGCACTGATTATAACCCAGGTGTAAGTGATTCATGATAAAATGCTTGCACTAAGTCTAAATACATATGCTTAGACTCATTCATTCAAGGGTTACAGATTTCTTTCGATTTGGTAGGGTACGTCACCACATCTCACTATTTGTTTGTACCAATGTGGACTATCTGGTGACAATATCGGGACCCATGCTGTAGACAATAGGTCCCTTAGTGAAGGAGCTCCCGTCTTTAGGTCTTTGCTGTGACAGGATGCAGATCCTTGAGGAGACCCTGTGTTTAAAAGAAACATAAACGCTGTATCCCAGACCACCCTGGCAGGAGTGAACTGTTAATCCAAATACTGCATCAGCTCAGTTCCAGAAAGGCTCCATATTTGTACCTGAGAGCCGCCTCTGGGATTACTTCATGCATCTACAACCCGTCTGAGACTCTCCTGCAGGAGGTGACAGTCCCACCCAAAGCAAGCTGGATTGCAGTTTTCACTCATTCATTCATCAATTCATTCATTCATCTCTGAGAGTACACATGTCCCATACTTGCAAGTTAACTCTATCTTGTGTCTCTATTCCCTGTGCTTGAAGTTTGGAACCAGTAGTTGTTTAGGTGTGGCGCAGAAGTGCTGACGTTCGCAATAATCTTGACCACCTCTGATATTTTCTCAACTCCATTAAAACCACAAACTATTGGCTTAAGAGAAAACAGCACATTACAGAACTCACAGTAACGTCTGCTGAGGGTGGATTTCCTCTGTGATCTTTTGGAGTGTTTAAGGCATAATTTTGGTATGTCATGTTTGGATAGGGAACAGCGCCAACTCTGAGATTATCTTGATTTATGCTGCAATGTCAGCAATATGAACAGTTGGGGTAGACCACCATTGGGGCTGAGCCTCAGTTGGGACACTGTGTTTGGATAAAATGTGTGTGTATGGTTACTGTCACTGAAGACGGCCTCCTGTGAGGCACTCCATGTCCAGCTGAGTCTTTCCAAGAGGATTTAAGTGTGTCTTCCTGCTGATGATTGCATAGAAATGATTCCATCTTATGTGCGCATACATAATACAACTGTTGCTGTAGTTATTAGGTGCTATTGATAAGTGTGATGATGGAGACGAAGACGATTAATGGTTCTATCGCCATAATAGATATGTATTCATTGACTTTCAGCCTATTGGCATTTGTAGATATCAGTTTTAAGCTACATTGGATCAAATCATGTGAGGACCACACTGCTGCTACATAAAGTTATTGACCAAGTTTGTTGACACACGTTGTGGACAACCCAGTTGCAGCTGTTTTGTTTATTTTTGGTTCGGTATGTTTCCTTGTGATGTCACTTTAAGCAAACCAGTGAGGAGCGGTTGAAAAGAAGGAGCCTGTCCACTCAGAGGCAAAATCGATGGGAACCCAATTGCTGCGACGATTTAAAGAAGATCCCGCAGCTGGCCGATTGACTTTTGAAAGACAGCTGGATGACATTCTGAATGTCTGTCCTGTTCCCTCTTTGCTCATTTTGTGGTTGATTCAGCTGCATATTTCTGGATAGCGATTTTTTGATAGTGTCGCCTGAACCCGCCTCAGCAGTGTCTCTGATTTCATTCCAGGAATATGAGACTTGACAGATTATTTATACAACTGTAGTGAAACGATGATGTTTCTAGGTCACTTCATGTACCGCTGGGTTTCAAACTGTGTTTGGAAAAGCACTTGGTAAAAAAAATTGAGTTCTCTGGCATGATTCACAGATGAAAGAGACACGCTGAGCACCTTTTTCCATGAGCGGCAGACACAAGTTAGAGGAAGGCAGGAAAACATTTGGCTGCTTTTTAATATCAAAATTCCCCCTCTCTGAGTTCCCCTTTGGCCTTGCTCTCTCTCTCCCTCTCTCTCTCGCTTTCTTTCTCTTTCCCTCCCCTCCTCTCACTTAGTCTGTGGGCTTGGAAGCTCTTGAATGCCGTTTTCAGAGAATAGTTTTGGCGCCGGCGCTGTGTGTAATGACTTCTGAGTGCTCTGCAGACAAACTTTTGAGCAGCATGTCTGTCTCAGCCCAAGCATTTGTGATTCTATTCTTGAGAACCACATTCCATTTCTAGAGTCGTCATTACATGCAAGGCGGTATGGGAAACCGCACCAACAGGACGTAGATCGCAAAGTTCTCCCTCGAGTTACATGGAGAGGCGGGTGGGAAACATTACAGGGCAAATGGCCAAACATTTTACATTTGCCTCACCGTGTTTTCAGACAAGGATATGAGGCACAAACTCCCAAAGCTTCCTGCTATATCAGAATCAACTGACCTGGGCGAGTCTGGCCTTTGCTGCTGGTTTGCTCCCATTTACCATTCTTCCTTCGCGATTTTATGCCCTGCTTTGCATTATGGACCTCAGTGAAAGTCAGAACAGGGTGTGCGCTCCAGTGTGAGTGCTACGATTTTGTGAAGCGGCGAGTGTATTAACAATGAGCAATACAGAAAATGCTAATCATGGGAGAGGGAGAGCGGTGAAGCATTGGCCATGTGTGTCACTGCTGAGCACCCGCCTGAGCGTGAGCTGACTCAGGCTCTGTGGGGTTCACAGAGACATGGAGCAGGTCACCATTTGGCCCTCCACTTTGATGTCGCTGTGAATTACGGCTCGGTCAGGCTGTTGTTGTTGATAGTTGCGGTGCTGCTGTTTGACTCCACTGGCTGAGAACTCCTTCGCACTCCTCTAGACGCCCTCTAAATCTCTCTAATTAGAACTGGGGTCAGTGAGTGTCCCGACAGCTGCCACATCTTTGTGGCTCACTTTGGCCTGATGTGAAGATACTGGCCACGAGAAGGTCACTTTCTAGTGTGGCGTAGCCCTTGTGACGGGGCCAAGTCCGGGTAAATGGTGATGGGTGCGTCCGGTTGGCTTCCTGAATAAACCTTGAGTCACAAACAACTGCAAATCAAGATTTGAGATCAAAGAAGATTCAAGAATTTGATTGTTCCCATATACTCACACTATGCACAGCAAAATAAAAATGTAGTGAAATGTGCAAGAACTTATGTGATACGAAACAGAGACAACAACGGAAATAGATCACAAATAATATGATCTATCATATAGTATCAAAATATATGACTGCAATGCCTGATTGGTTGTGGCCCGCCTTAAAACGACCGCTTTTGGTGGAGAGACAGCAATAGCCAGATAGGCATGACCCACTTGAGCGACCTCCGATTAAAGCAGGTGAAAGAAGAGGATTTGTCCTGGTGTCCTTTCGCCTCCATCCCCGCAGCCCCACCCCTTGCCTCTTCCGCTTCCAGGCACAGGACAGGGGACAGTTGGTGGGAAAGTTGAAGTACACGCCAATGTTTTCACAGAGCTGTTTTCACTTCCAGGAGCTTCACACCGCAGGGTGTGTGTGTGGTGGTTGGCTGTGAGTGTTATTTCTCATCACCGTTAGCCTTCTAACTGTGGAAAATCAGCTCTAAATGGAGTCTCCAAAAAGTGACGCCTGTGTGGGCTGTTAGGTGCAATGTCCCCTCCCAAAATTACTTTCTCAGCTGTGTATGTCAAGCACCTGGGCTGCCATGTCTGCACTCTCCTTCTCTTCACAAAATGTGCTACAATTACTTACTTCCTCTGCAAGTCTCTCTGCCTGTGTGCCAGTTTTGTGTATTGTGTTTATTTAGACACGTATACAAACTT